>PJEM01009566.1:46461-70409 GCA_004023845.1 Helogale parvula
TTTGACTGCGGATGAAGTCATTTACTTGAGTTCCAGTATCGCTAACAGACGGTGTCCCATTTGTCCCAGGTGTATAGTGGTTCACTGCTCGCATACATCATCCCTGGGTGCCCATCAGACCAGGGCGATCCTCAGCCCCCAAACCCAGTCTCACCCACCCCCTCCTCCTCTCCTCTGGTACCCATCTGATTGTTGTCTGTAGTTAAGCCGGCTTCTTGGTTTGTCTCTCTTTTCTGTTTGCTTGTTTGTTTTGTTTCACAAATGGCACGTATGAGTGAAATCATACGCTATGTGTCTTTCTCGGACTGTTTTCCTCCGCTGGGCACGATACTCTTCAGCTCCATCCCCGACGCCCTCGCTGCTACAGATGAAATCTTGTCGGAGCCGAGTGTGCATGGGAACGCCTGTATATAAACCAGTAGATACTGGTCCTAAGCAGCTATTTATTTTAGCTTTGTTGGTGCTTCTGCTTGTCATTTATTAAAAAGTCGAAAGCCTTTAAAGTTCTTCCAAGAAAGACCTAGATTGTCTTCTTTTTTTTTTTTTTTTCCATGTCCTGTTTGAGCTGGAGCTGGACAGCTGCTCGGCACACTGGGTCGGGCCCATCCCACCAGCTGCCCACATGCCCCAAATGTGCCACTTCCCCTTTTGAAAGGTGGGGGAAGGGTCTAGAATGTTGAAGGGAGAGAATAAAGAGTTTTGGAGGCTCCACCCAGTCATTTCTGAAATTATCACTGGGGTTTTCATGGCAACCAGCACTCTTTGTCCCCAGAACCCAGAACTTTCGCTCCAGACAATCAAAATGGGTTTTCCTGGGTGACGCTGGCTTCCTGGCTCATCCCACCAAGCTATGCCACCAAGCTATGTTGGGTGCAGGGTAACTTGCCCAACTTGCTCTGGCCCTCCGTATGAGTGCAGTTCTGGGGGTCCTCACCCTCTCTCTGCCTCCCCTAATGCTGTGGGGCTGAAATACGGCACTCCCGAAAGGTTAGAGAAACTGCCACCTGCCCCTGTCTGTTTGCCCTAATCAGGCTGGCATGGTTCCCGGAGGACGCTGTCGTTGTACTCCAGTGGAATTACTGGGGTGTCCCCGTGCTTCAGCACCCAAGGGATGGGCGGAATGGCGGGCAATGGCGGCTGCCGGACGCTAGCACTGAACGTCTCATAAGAGGGGGAACACCGTGGGCAGGTGGGAGCTGCTTACGTGGCCAAAGTGCCCTTGGCGACCCATCTGGATCTCGAGAGGGTCCTTGGCTCTTTTCACTCTTGTGGCCCCCTCCCCTCGGGGAGCCTCCCCCCGCCCCCTGTTTTCCTGATACCCTCAGGATTCCAAAGAGCCTACTGACCTTACCTTGTTGACACAATGCGCTGGCCGTGTGCGGAGCTGGGGCTGGATGGTCAGGGTCTGGGGCTATTTCTGATCGGATCTCCCATGGAATGTGCTTCCCTCTACTTCCAGCCGCCCCCTCCCCTCCGCAGCAGGAACAGCTGTCATGTGAGGGCCTCTCCCGCTGCCTCAGCCCTTTTGCAATCATCTGGCTGGCTCCACCGGGATGGGGGTGGATAGTGAGGATGGGCAGAGCCAAAGGGTAAATGAGGGGACCTGGCAGGGCAGGGAGGGCTATGGGTTTGAAGGCCGAGGGAAGAGGGGTTGCCAAGCCCAGGTAGGAGGGGTGGAGTAGGCCGGGGAGGCCGTACGATGAGCTCAGGGCACCCATCAAAGATAGTGGGGCCTGCAGTGCAACGGGAAACCTGGTAGGTGTGAGGGAAATGAGTTGGTTATAGCGGACCCTGAGCAGTCGTTCTGGGAGCTCCGCGTTTCCCCTGAGTCACAGGGAAGCCACGGGGTGCTTTCCTACCGGTCCGCCTCTATGTGGGGCCTGAATCACCCAGTCACCTAGGGTGTTGGCTGCCCTATGGTGGTGGTGCCTATGCCTCACACCTCCCACTCCTGGTAGGATGGGGGTGGGGGGAGCAAACAGGCCCCTTTCTCCCATCCTCCTCAATGGTTACACTCTATCTCTTTGACTCATACTTCCAGAATGTACCTTATGCAGGATTGCCGGGGAGACCACATCAAGTAGTCCCTTTATTTCCCCCAGGAGGAAATGAGCCCCGGAGAGGGGAAGTGACTTATCAAGGGGGCATGCTAGCCTTTCCACAGTTCTCGAAGCCACTCACTGAGTCACTTTGGCTCCTACGAGCAGGAGGGTGCTTCCCCCAAAGCTGCAGGGCGAGTAGGATGGATGCACCAAGGACATTCGGATTGGGAGGCAGAGAGAGGGTGGTATCCCAGGCTGCCAGCAGCCCTGGCTGGGTGAGAAGAAGCACAGAAGTGGAGCGAGTCCCAGGGCAGGTCAACCCCGGTGCCGTTGCTCCAAGTCCTGGTGCTCCAAGTCCTGGGGCGGGCAGAGGGCACAGGGTGTAGCAGAGGCGGGCCTTCCAGTGACAGGAACCTCAACTATGTGGTGACTCAGGCTCTGGGCAGCCTAGGCCCTTCCTTCAACGCTCAGTCTGATCTCCTGATCTCCTTCGACTGGACTTGGGAAGTGTAAGTAGAAGAGGGAGGGAAACCCGGGCTGGTCTCTCCCCCCTCCCCCAACTGGGGGAAAGGCGGAGGAAGTTGGAAAGGAAGGCGCAAAGGCAGATTCCAAAAAAGGGGAGAGGAGGCTGGGGTTCCCCTCCCTCCCTGCTGCCTGCTCCCTGCTGGGGCAGCGGCTGCTCTGTTCACTCCAGCTCCCTCCCTCGGCTCCTGGCTCCTGTTTACTTACCGTCAGCCTGCCCCTCAGCCTGCCCCGTCCCCAGTTCAGTTCTGAGCTCCTCTTTTCTCCCCCCACTTTCCTCTGCAGCCTTATTCAACCAAGCTTTGCTGCTGGTTTCCTTAATCTCGGCTCCACACTTCCTCTATCTTCTTGCTCTCCACGCATCTACACACCCACACCTGTCTCTGACGGTGCTTGGAATCAGGCAGTGACAGGTGTGTCCGCCTGTCCCGCTCTCCCTGCCCACTTCGTCCCCATTCTCTTGCCTGGACGGTCTTCCTGTGCCTTCTTTCCTCCCAGAGTCTGCACTCAGGGCCCTGCCTGTCTTCTCTTGTTTTCTTATCAGCTTTAACTTGGGTTCTGCTTCAGCCTGAAGATTCCACTTAGGACTGAGTTGTAATGGGCGGGTTTCCGGTATCCCGGCTCTGAGTGATTCAGGAACTCCTTATTTGAAGTCCGAGGTTTAAATCCAGGCTGGGATTTGAACTGAGCTGTAACACTTGACTTCGTGTTTTGAGCTCGCGTGAGGAGCCTTGGGGTGTGACAATTGCTGAGGACATAATGTTTGCATCCCAGAATCACCCACTACGTCTGCAATTCTCTGGGGAAGACAGATTAGGAGGCAATGAAAAGTGAACAGCGAAGGGCCTGATGTTTGGCAGAGATGCTAAGTTCCGGGCGCACGCGCGCGTGCGTGTGTGTGTGTGTGTGTGTGTGTGTGTGTGTGTGTGTGTATGGGGTTGGAGGTGGGGTCTGGGAGATCCCAGATGGCTCAAAGAAGGGGTAACAGTCATTTCTCTGCTTCTAAGGCTGACACGCCAAAGGGCCCTCATGGGAGGGGCAGGGAGTCTGCTTTCAAAGTGACTGCAAACAGATTGCACACTTCACTTCCTTTCTGGGATCACGGTTTAAAAGCCATGATTACTTTTTGAGCGGTCGGCGTCTTGTCTCCCCTGTAATACACTGATTTCAGAGAAGGGGACTGTGGCGAGGAGGGAGGGGAAGGGGAATCCCCTGGCCAGGGGCCTGCCCACAGAGCTCCCTTTGTGGTTGCTATGGAAACGGGCATAATAGGAACAAAACAGGCACGTTGCCTGGCAACCAAGGAGCCCAAGGTTTATCACACACACTGTGTACACATCAGGGAACCCCCTGGGGGGAGGAAGCAAAATTTCTGGGGAAGCTGGGGTATCCCGGTGATGACGAGTCCTAGAACTCACCTAGCACTGCCAATGAATCTGCAGGACTGTGGTGTGGGATACCTCTGAGCGGTGAGGGAGTGTCAGCAAGCGGGCCCAAGTCCTCCCTGATCCCCGGGTAGCCCTTATTTTGACAGAGGAATCTGAAACCTTCATGAAGATACGGGGTTTTCTTTGCAAACCTCAGGAATCCTTATAACTAAAAAAATAACGTGTGTGGGTGGGTGGGGGGTGAGGTATCCGTGTAAAAGACACGGCAGAAAAGATAATGTCCGATTTTCCCAACGCATAGGACCTGCTGGGAACTCAGAATACATTTCCTTTAGGACCGAGCACCTTGAGGGCAGGGGTGGAATGGGGTCAAGTTCTCCATTCCCTGCCCCCGGCATAGTGTTGGACACACAATAACTGCGTAGCTGCAGGAGAGGTCTGTGAGCTCCGAAATTGCTCCCTGGAGGCTGACAGTGAAGGGGAGTGTGGGCTTCAGGGAGCTGCTCTGAAAAGAACAAGGGCTGTCAGGGCCAGTTGTGCCTGTAGTGCATTCATTCATTCATTCATTCCACAGTGTTCTTCATTGGTTGCTATATGCTGGCCACTGCTCTAGGCACAGGGCAGAGAGCAAAGAACAAAAAGTTCCCCGCCCTCACGGAGCTTAGATGCCAGTGGGAGTTTTGACTCCTGCTTCTGAGAGCTGCGTGGCTTTAGGTAAACCACTAACCCTCTCAGACCATTCATTCCTCCCAGAGCATGTGAGACTTAAATGAGCTAGCAGATGGTAGTGCCTGGTGTGGCACTAGACACCATCACCATTAGAGTAGCTTTGGGGGGATGGTAAGAGATGATGGGCTACAGCAGTGGGCAGAAGGAGAAAGGGTTGGCAGAAATTTCCAGAGGAGTGTATGTCTCCACTCACACCATCGAAAACTGCTGAATGTATTCCCTTCCCCTGGGCTGAGGAGGCTGCTTGGGAAAGCCCAGCCCCAGCAGGCAGGATCGTGGCTTTGTACGGGGGAAGGGTATGGGCGACCCCATTCTCTACACCCCTCGCGTGGAGGAGGGCAAGAGCCCCCTCCCTTGACACGCCTACCTCTGAAAAGTACGTGGACAGTAAACCCTGCTCTACAGCCACTCAAAACCCAGCCCCTCCTGCCTTCTTCTCTGTTGACCAAGAGGGTGGCCAGAACAAACAATGGAGCAGATAAGTTGGCCTGGAGCTCAGGACACTAGCCGGTGCTCTTTCACTCTGGGGGGGCTGCCCCCCCCCCAGCCCAGGCAGCAAGAGCACCGCACCGGCACCCTTCCCCCACGGGTCCTGCCCCAGCCCCTCCCTCCAAACTCCCAAGGCCCTTCTGCAGTTCCCCTATAGTCTTTGGGGCAAATCATCGGAGCTACCTTTCTGAAAACCTAGGTAAATCCACTCCCATTGAAGTATGTCCTGGGAAAACTTGCACTTTCAAGGCACTGGGTGATTGATTTCATAGAGTCACAGATCCTTTGGTACTTAACGTTAACAGTGGTTACTTTCGGGGAGAGGGCTTGGTTAGCGGAGGAGGGGGATGTTTACTTTTTTTTTTTAATTTTTTAATGTTTTATTTTATTTTTGATACAGAGAGAGACAGAGCATGAGAGGGGGAGGGGCAGAGAGAAGGAGACACAGAACCGGAAGCAGGCTCCAGGCTCTGAGCTAGCTGTCAGCACAGAGCCTGACGTGGGGCTCGAACCCATGAACATGAGATCATGACCTGAGCCGAAGCCAGAGGCTCAACCAACTGAGCCACCCAGGCGCCCCGGGAGATGTTTACTTTTTATTGTCCTACCTTTCTGTGTTGTTTACATTCCTCACCAGATGGAGGCATTGATTTTATTTAAAAAATGTCAACAAGGATTATCTGACTTGGAGCGTTAAGGGCCACTTTATCTGTATTCTTGGCTCATCTCTGAAAAGCTGAATCAAGGTTACTGAAAATGAAATAAAAATTAAAAGCCGTTGATCAAGGAAATAATAAGCTCTTGGTTTTTGTGTTTTATGAGACCGGTGCTCTAACCCCTGAGCTACGGAGCCGGTTTTTGTGTTCTGAAAGCATCCCGAGGTTGAAAAGTTTATTTATATAAATATATATTTATTTAATATAAATAAATATGTATTTGTTAAAAGTTTATATATCTATACATATCTACCTATCTATCTATATCTATCTATCTATATATGGCAGGTTCAGGCACCTGGGTGGCTCAGTGGGTTGAATGTCCAACTTCGGCTCAGGTCATGATCTCAGGGTTGGTGAGTTCAACAACCCCATTCTATGGGTTCTCTGTTGTCAGCGCAGAACCAGCTCTGGATCCTCTGCCCCCTCTCTTTGCCCCTCCCCCATTGGCGCTCTCAAGAATAAACATTCAAATAAGGCAGGTTCTAGGGAAGGAACACAGAACAAAATGGAGGACGTGCTTCTTTTGAAAAGCCTGGGTCTATGGTTATGTTTGTGATGTGTGTGGTAGGACTGCCTCCGCCATGGGTTTGAGTCCCTTATTTAGGTGCCTGTGTGTGTGTGTGTGTGTGTGTGTGTGTGTGTGTGAGAGAGAGAGAGAGAGGGAATGAGATTGTGCACACGATCAAGTGAGAGACAGTAGACACTGAGAGACAGAGACATAGAATGCTAGTGGCCAAGTCTCTGCTTTGTCTGTCTGTCTTTGCATGTCTATGCCTGTCTGAACGTCTCCACATGTGTCTCCACCTTTCCGAGTCCATTGTATGAGTCTGCACAGCTATGGCTCCTTTGCCATGTCTTCCCTCCCCCACGCCTGTACCCTGTGCTGGTAACTGGACCTGGGACACAGCCCCCAGGGCTGGCAGCAGAGTTGGCTGCTGGGTATTTTTAGCCTGTAAACATGTTTGCCATTTCAGAGGACAGGACCGCAGGTCTCAGCCCCAGCCCACTCATGGTCTTGCAGCGAGGAGACAGCTCCTGCCTGGAGCCGGGTCTTCTCGGGCCCGCCCCCCGGCCTGGGGTCTCTCTCCCTTGCTCAGCATTTGGGAAGGAAGGAAAGCTGCCTTGATGCGGGTAGTGGGTGGCCGTCTAGGAGGGAGGATAAGAGGATTCGTCCAGGGAGAAGAGAATGGGAGTGTGGAAGGGGACTGCGTAGCCAGAAGGTCCCCCTGCACCCCATCATTAAGCGGTTAATAAAATCTTTGGAGTTTAGAAGTGGCTGTGGGAAACGGCAGTAAACCTGGAAACAGCGTCCTTGCAAGTGGGGAGGTGGAGGGGGGACTCGGAGAAGAAATGGTAGGTAGAGGAAAGGCTGGCGTTCGGGCTTGCAGGGGGTCGGCAGAAGGAGGTGGGAGGGCAGCCGGCTCTGCTCCTCCAGGGGCTGCGGGCCTGACTCCTGTGCCGCTGCAGCGGCCGGAGAAGCACCGCGGTGCGTGGGGCCCCGGTGCCTACACGTGGGCACCCTAACTCCAGGGGTGGGGCCAGCGTCTCCAGACTGGTTTTGGTGGGGGAGGGGCTGGAGGCCCTCAGAAAGAGGCGAGGCGAGGCGAGAAATGGGCGCGACTGCCTGCAGCTCGGGAACCCAGTGAGAAGGCAGGGGCCTGGACTCCGAAGTGGAGGTTCCGGGATTGAGAGAAAACTCAAAAAGGTCCAGGCCAGGCTGGAGGTCGCGGCCAAATCATCCAAGCCCCCCAGGCACTCCCGCAAAATGAGCTTGATTCCCGGTTCCAGCCGGGAGGATGAGCCTTGGGGAGCTTGGAGGACTTTCTGGCCGAGGAGACCACACACTGCACACGTTGAGGGTAGATCCAGGCGCGGGTCAGGGCCGGGGGCACTGGATGGGGGCGGGGTAAGTCTCCCCTTGGGACAGTGAGGCGCCCCCGCGCCCCCCAGTGGCCCCACCCCCTCACCCCCGCAGCCCCCTCCCGGGTCCTGGTAGGGTCGGTCCCCGCCCGCCTGTCCCAGCCCCACTCCAGCCCCGCCCGGCCCCGCCCTCTCCCCACAGCTCGGGGCAGACCCGCCCGCCGGAGCCGGAGTTACAAGAGCCGCCTCCGCGCGCGGGGGCCCGGCCACTTGGAGCAGCTCCGCCGCGGGGACTGCACCGCCCGCCCTGCCGGACCCGCCCCGACCGGGGCTCGCCGCCTGCAGTAGCCGCAGCACCGCGACCTGGAGCCCCGCGCGGGCTATGGCTGTGCCTCGGGGCTGAGCGCGCAGGTAGGGGGCACGGGGCGCACCGCTGCGCCGCGGGAACCGGACTCCGCGAACGCGCGAGGGGAGGTGGGCTGCAGGGTCTGGGCCGGGCTCTTGGGCCAGGCGCACCGCGACGATTCAAACGGCGTGGAGCAAAGCTGGGCAGCCTCGGGGCCGCGCAGAGAGGCGACGCGTCGCGCGTCCTGGGAGCCGAACTGTGCCTCCGGAGGTGGGGCACAAGTTGGGCAAAGTTGGAAAATCGCTCCGAAGCGTGCTTTGCTCCAGTACTTATTTCTCTCGAGGGCTGACTGTTGGTTCTACTGCACGGCAGGGAGCCCTGTTCTTGGTCCGCGGTGGCAGGGGGCGGGGGTGGGGTAGGGGCTGGTGGCCCCTGTCCCAGGGGCGGTGGCTCAGCGCACCGTTCCCGCTCCTATTCCGTGTTTACTGGAGAAATTTCCGAGGTCGCCGCCGCGGCCCCTCGGCCCCTCCCGGAGCCCCAGCGCTCCCGTGCCCCCTCCGCCGTCCCTCCCCGCTCCCCACACCTCCGTCCCAAACTTCGCGTCCCGAGTCCGCCCGGCCCCACCCAGTTCTGTACCACCGGCCTCTCCCTTTCTCAGCCCCCCTCCAGCTGCCCCGCCCTAGTCTGGCCGCTCCGCGTTCCCGGCTCCAGAAGACTCCCTTCTTCCCCCGGGGCCGCGCCGCCTGGTCGTTAGCAGCGCGCCCCCCGGCGGGACGGGTGGGGGTGGGGGTGGGGGGCGTAATTAGGGAGATTCCAGCACTGGGGTGGGCGGTGCCGCGGCCTCGGGACCGCCCCTTCCCCTTCGGGGGCGGCGCGCTCTCCCCCACCCCAGTCCCAAACTCGTCCGGGCGGGATGGCCCCCGCCCCAGCGCCTGGCTCGGCGCCAGCAGCCTGAGGAATGTGGTGGTTGGAGCCGCTGACTAATTCAAACCAGAACTCGGGGAGGAGTGGTGAGGGGCAAAGGGGAGGGGGAGGAAGGGGCTGTGTGTGGGGAGACGGGGGCAGGAGCGGGGCTCCGCGTCGGAGGAGGGCTTCGGTGCGTTCTCGGGACCCTCCGCGCCAGCGGAGCGCTCCTGGAGAGAGGGTTGGAGGACGACGTCCTGCCATGGAGTTGGAAAGGCTGAGTGCTCAGGGTGTGTTCGGAGAGCCGTGTTATGTAAGGCTTTCCCATGCAGGGAGAGGGTGTGCAGGGCGTGAGGGCCTGGCCCTCCCCTGGCTGGGCTGGGCGCCCCCTGCAGTGCCGGGGCCGGGGATGCGGGGGCGCAGCCCTGGGCGGCGCTGGCCGCGAGGGACACGTGGGGTCTGAGCAGGCCTGGCTGTGCCCCCCTTGCGTGGGAGGGGAGCCGAGCGGGCAGATGGGGCAACTCGGCGGCTCTAGCTGGGCGCCTGCACCCACGACGTGGCCACGGAGAAGTGTGCGCGTGGTGTGCTCTCGCCTTCCACTGGGTGTGGCTGCAGAGAGGTGGTGGTGAGGTGCCCCCAGGGAGTCTACGGTGGCCGCTGAGAGCCCTGCTCTGCGGAGTGGTTTTGTGGGAAGGCAGGGTGGGATCGTCGCATGGCAGTGGGGTCCTTAGAGAATGACCTGGCGTTTTGGAGAAGCAGTTACGATATTTACCTCTGGGTCCCCAGCACAGCCCTGGGCTCCCAAGAATTGGTTTGGAAACGGTTCCTTGTGTTAGAATCCAGCCTCTGATGACAGGGGTCACCTGCCCCCTTCCTTGCACCTCCTAGCACTGGTGGGGGCTGCGTTGGTGTCATGGGACATAGGGACAGTGAGGGGCTGTAGTGATAGGTGAAGGCACCGGAGTGGGAGGGAGGGGAGAGGAAGAGATTGAAGATGCTTTGGAAGGCGTTTTCAGGCCTTCACACCTACGCTGTGTCAAAGTAGGGGAGCAGAATCTGCTTGCTTTTTCCTCTCTTCCTCTGCCCCCCAGGAGGGAAAGCCCTGGGGCAGGGTGTGGTACTCACTTCCTTTCCGAAGCTGAATGGGGAAGCTTCCTTCTCCTTGGCTCAAAGGGATTGATGGGTTGGGCCAGCGCTGGGTAGGCAGAGTGTGCAGAGTGGGGAGCACAAGGGCACCTCCTTGCTCTGAGCTGTGAGCTGTGGTTGGAAGGAGGTGGGGGTGGGGCAGGGAAGGAGAGGACGTGGATCTTGGGAGCTGGGCTAGCAGAGGACACGGGGTCTGCAGGTTTCGAAATGGGGATTGGAGAGTGTCTAAGCCTCTCTCTAAAGCCTTGTCCTTAAGGGATTATATACGGGGACACTGGCCATTGAACAAGGACACGTAGAGAGCCACGTAAGTCATGTGGGGCTTAGTGCTGCCGACATGGAGGTCCTGTCAGGGGTCCTGGACTGGGCAGTTCCTTGAAGAGCTAACCCCACAGAGCGGAGGACTGGTACCGGCCAGACGGGGCTCAGGGTCCTGAGGCTACAGGTCGGGGGCCTAAGGTGGGACCCGAGAGAGTAAAGCATGGGAGATTCATGGGTGGGGGAGAAGGCCAGCAGCGGGGGTCTCCGGGATCACCCGAACGGGGAGGCCCTGGGTGGCGGTGCCCTGGCATTGCCAGGCTAGATTCCTTGGCTCAGCGTGGAACTGGCTGGCCGGGCCTGGTGGAGCATGCTACTCAGAGCCTGAGCAGCTGGTTTGAGAGGTTGGGGCAAAGCTGTGGGGGCGGAGGGGTGTGTGGGTTCTGGGGTGTGGTCACTAACCTTCCTCAGAACTTGGGAACCGCCTGGAGACAGATAGAGGCATACCAGGAGAGCTGATCCTACTCTTCATGGGAACCCTCCCACTGCCGGCTCTTCCCGCCCCCCCCCCACTCCCCAGTGCCCCCAAGTTTCTCTCCCTGGAGCTGGGCTCATCGTAAGCCTGTGCGTGCCCTGTGCTTGCGAGGAGAGGAAGGAGAGGAAGGGAGGCGGCTGCTGGGGACGGTTTCAAATGTGCTGGTTTCAGACGGGCAGGCGGTGGCCAATGTCTAGGGCCTTTTGCTCTCTCTTTGTCCCCCATGGGTTTCATCCAGGCTCCCGGGGAGCTGGCATGTCCCCGGTCTCTGACCATCCCTGCTGGGCTCCCAGGCCTTCCAGAACAATCTCAGTTTCTTCCTTGCCTGGCGCGGGGGCTGCGTGGACGGGTCACAGTGGGGCTTGGCAGGAAAGATTATGTGCGCAGGAGTTTTGACAGAGCCCCTCTTCCTCACCCTGGCCTCGGTTCCCACCTGGGGGACCGCTGTGTTGTTGTAGCTGGAGGCCTGGCGTCCAAGCGTGATGGTTTCACTGTGGCCTTGCGTCCCCGTGACCACCAGTGTCCTAGCAGGGAGGTGTGTGTTATTACCTGTGAGCAGATGGCCCTCTGGCTGTGCATGGTGGTCCTGGCTGTGTCACTCTGCCCGCCTCTGGGGCTTGTAGGGCAGGGGACAGCAGTGGGACTCTGCCCAGGAGGTGGAGGTTTCACGGGGGCTGGAGGGGCTGCAGATAAGCACTGGAGTCAGTTTCTCCATCCTGGAAAGGTTCTGGGTCCCAGAGTTTGTGTCCAGAGGCCGTCGGGAGGGTGAGGACAGCCCTGGGAGCGAGGCGAGGGCCGAGTGATGCGGACGAGGCCGGACGAGGCGCACTGCACACGGCTGGTCAGGGAGGGGCATCCTGCCCTGTCCCTGGGGGCCAGAGCGGAGGTTCTCGGGAGGTGGGGGGGGGAAGGGGAAGTGCCTGGTGCCTGGAGCTGATCACGGCTTCTCCTCCTGGCCGGTCGGCCGGGCTGGGGGGCGGCTCTTTGGCGGCAGAGCCCCTGCACTAGCGCGGCCTGGCCGCTGGGCGGAGAGCTGGCCTGTGGTCGGAGAGCTTCTGCACCCTCCCACCTGTAACCTTCCTCCAGGGTGAGACGGAGTGTTCTTCACCACCCCTGCCCCGTGGAGGCTGCCAGCCTCGGAGTTGGTGTCTTAGTCCCAGCGGTCCTGGGTAAAGGCTCTCTCTTCCCTGGCTATGTGGCCAGGCCTGGGGCACTTGGGCTGGGTAATGTGCTCTGGCCCCAGGCCCGTCACGGGAGGAGGAGAGTCCCTCTGGGTCAGGGGAGGAAGAGGGAATCTCCCTCCCCGCTGAGAGTGGGGGCGGTGGGGGGGGTTGGGGAGGTGGTAGTGGTGGGAGGAAGCAGCGCACAGATGGCCAGGGGAGAGAGGTGGAGAGAGGTGTCATGGAGGACGCCAGTGGGTAGCTGGCTGGTGGGGTAGGAGTGGGGATGCCCTGAAAGTGGAGGTGCAGAAAATGCCCCGTGGTGCTGAGGGGCCGACGGGGAGGAGAGGGCTAGAGAGACGAGGTTGGAGGAACTTCCTCCTGGTGGGAGTCGTGGGCTGGGCTGGTGGCCTGGAGAGCAAGGGAGCAAGAAGTTGGGCGGGGGCACCCAGGTAGACGGGAGACACGGACTCCCGGGCAGCCGGGTAACAGGTGTAGGCACCCTCCATGATGGGCAGGGCCCGGGGCTTTCCAGACCAGGTGGCTGCTGGGACAGGGTGAAGGGGGGCGGTTGTGGCCCCGCTCAGGGCTGCGAAGGGTGGAGAACGGGGCTGACGAGCCACTGTGTGCACGGGCTGTGTGAGTGTCCTCTTTGTCTCTCTCGGAACGGCTCTCCATGTGTGGCAGCTGTGTACCGAGAAGCCCATTTCGAGGCTTGGGTTCAAAGAGATGCCACCTTTGTTTTTCCTTGTTCCTCTGGGATGAGGGGTCCGCGTGTGGTGTCTGTTCCCAGTGAGTGGAAATACTTGCCTTGCCCTCCTTGTGCCTTTCTCTAGAGTAGCTCTTATGTCCCCCAAGCCCCAGAGGGGACAGTTCTCTTGGCCTTGCTGGCTGGGGCCCGGGAGAGCTTACAGGTGAGCTAGGATCTGTGTCGCTCAGGATGACTGACTCCTGGGGACATAGCCTCGACGAGCCCCAAAACCGGAGGGCCCCTCAGATCCTGGGCTCCAGGATGCCCGGACCTCTGCCCATCTAGGTTTGCTGTCCTCAAGGTGTTGGCCAAGAAGTGGCCAATGTGTGGACAAAGGAGGCTGGTGGCCTCTTGCCCTCCCTCCTGTGCTTCTGGCCCTTGAAAGGTGTCACTGCTGTCCGGGCAATGTCTCCTGCTGTTCCCTGGGTCTCTGGGTCCTCTCCAGGAATATCCGTCTGTCCCTCCCTCACTCTCTCGGGGTTAATGTTCTTCCCACCTCATCTCCCTCTAGATGTGCACGGAGGCCTCTCCATCTTCCTGTGGGCGTCTCTTTGGCCCTCCTTCTCCAGTACAGGTCTCTCTTTTCTGTGTATCTCTCTCATGCATCTTTCTTTGTGGTTTCTCATCCTGTGTGTGTATTTATTTGTGCCTCCATCCCTCCCCCTCGCAAAAGACCGTTTGCTTTGGAGTCACAGAGTCTGAGAGACCCGGGCTTGCGTCTCAACTCTAGCTCATCCTTGGGTGGAGTCATCTTGCCTCTGGGGGCCTGTTGCTGTGTCTCTGAAACCAGGACGTTAATTATTAATCACACAGGATTGTGTCTGGGATGAGACCCCAGGCGTGGTGCTGGGACACCCCAGGAGCAGTGCAGAATTCTCTTTTTTGGTCTCTGTGGGGGGGTTTTCGTTCCACGTGGGGCTTTTTCTTCCTCTTTGCTGCCCAGTGTTTAGGAGCGTTGATTGCCTCTCGGGGTGGGTCTCTCTTTTCGCTGAATATCCTACCCTCTCATCCTAATATAAGCGCTTGGGTCTTTGGCTCTGGTGGAGGTCTCTACCTTGGGTGTGAGTCATATCGTAGTGGTGGTGGTGGGGGAATGGCTCTCCCTGCCTTGTGTGGGTGGTGGGTCCGATCGCTCGTGCCCGTGTCACTGTGCTGGGTAGAGGTTCCACCACTCTTGGTGTCCCCCCCCCCCCCCCGAGTGGACAGGAGTGTCACCTCCGGTTCGTCCTGTGGGTGACAGATACTCAAACTTGTACTCCTTCCGGTGCGCCTCTTGTCTTCAGGTTTGGTGCATGGAGGCATTGAGGCCTGTAGCCCTATCTCGGGGAGTGTGCGTCTATCAGTTCCTGTCATCTTGACACTGACGCTGGCTGCAAGGCTGTTTTTGGCTGTAGCAGCAACTAGCCTGGACCTCCTGCCCGCCCCCCAGCCCCCTAAGGCTGACTTCGTGCTGGCTCTTGGGAGGAAGGGACTGTTCCTGTTCCCTAAGAGCAGTGGGGGGAGGACGTTCCTCTGGACGCCACCTCTGCAGGGACCCTCTGCCCTGGGCTTCCTGGATCCGCCAGGGTCTTGTCCCCAATCCACAGAGGGGCTGGACATCCTCTTTGCAGTTTTGAATTGACAAGACAGCCTCATTCTGTTCTCTCGCTGCTTCTGGCCTGCGTCAGTATGTGTGACCCTGAGGCCTTAGGTCTCTCGGCCTTACAGATGGGGCGGACTCACTTCTCTCTGACTTCCAAGCAGTCCTCTGCCTTAGAGGGTCTCCCCTCCAGTCCCTCCCATCATGAAGGACACTGTGAGCCAAGTGTGGGTGGGCCTCAAGCTAGGGAGCTGGCAGATGGGGGTCCTGGGGCTCCAACACTCTCCTGTTCTCCCCTCTCTGGACCTCGCCTTCCCCATCTGTAAATTCCAGACAGTGCTGTCCCACAGGGACTATCGGCCCTGCCGGAAGTGTTCCCCGCCTGCCGTGTCTAACGTCGTAGCTCTCCCTCGTGTGGCTGTGAGCTCTTGAAATGGGACTCCTGCAAGCAATGAACTAAAATTTTAATTTAGTTTAATTGTTTTATTTTATTAAAAATATGTTTTTATTTTTTAAGTATTTTTAAAAACTTTTTTAATGTTTATTTAGTTTTGAGAGACCGAGCATGAGCAGGGGAGGGGCAGAGAGAGAGAGAGACATACACACACAGAATCTGAAGCAGGCTCCAGGCTCCGAGCTGTCATCCCAGAGCCCAATGCAGGGCTCGAACTCATGAATCATGAGATCATGACCTGAGCTGAAGTCGGACGCTTAACTGACTGAGCCACCCAGGCGCCCCTAAAAATATGTTTTTAATGTTTATTATTTTGAGAGAGAGAGTGAGGGACAGAGCATGAGCAGGAGAGGGGCAGAGAGAAAGGGGACACACAGAACCTGAAGCAGGCTCCAGGCTCTGAGCTGTCAGCACAGAGCCAGATGCAGGGTTGAAATCACGAACCATGTGGGATCATGACCTGAGCCGGAGTCAGACACTTAACCAACGGAGCCACCCAGGTGCCTTAGTTAATTGTTTTCATGTTTATTTATTTATTTTTGAGGGAGAGAGAGTGTAGGGGAGGAGCGGAGAGAGAGACAGAGAACCCCAAGCGGTGAGCGCAGAGTCCGATGTAGGGCTCCATATCACAAACCGTGAGAGTTAGACACTTAACCGACAGGGCCACCCAGGCGCCCCTAATTTAAATTAATTTAAATAGAATCTAAGTTAATGCAGCTACCATGTCGACAGCATGGCTTTCAGATGTCTTCCAGCTCCAAAGACTTCTGAATCTCGGCTGAATGTGCAGAATTCCCCAAGTTCCAAACCCCCTCCTTTGGGTAACCGCAGGGCAGGGTCCTCAGTGCCCCAGGGGAAACGAGGCATTGCTGGACTTGTGTGTGTGTGAGAAGGAGGGACTGTCTATCAAAGTTTGGTGCGAGCTCCAGGGATGTGGGAGAGACCGAGAGCGCTGGGACTCAGATGCAGAAAACAGCCCCTTGCCACCTCGAATCCCACACCAACACTCCCATGTCTGGCTACCTGAATGGCCCAGGGCAGGTGGGAGGGGAGGGGAGTTGCTCCTGGCTGTGCCAGAAAGACAACCCTGAGCTTGGGCAGCCAGCAGGAGGTGGGGACCCCTGCTGGGGCCAGCCTGCAGCCTTGGATCTAAAGGCTCCTGTTCTCTCGCGGATCCTGGAGGCTTCACCTGGAGGGGAGATGGCTCTCTCCCCTCCTTATTTAAGGCGCCCGGGCTCCGGTACGCTAGTGGGTCTTTCCTGAACCTCTGAGCTGTGCTCCTGGGGACACCTGGCCTGTCTCCACTGGAGCCCCGGCCCCTCTGGCACCCAGGGGTCTGGCCAACGAAGCACTTTGTCTATCTGGATTTAGGCGTGACCCTTTGCATGTCTGGAGCTGTTGCGGCCTCAGTGACTCATCAGGGAAGGAGGGAGGGTGGGGCTGAGCTGTGGGCGAGGGTGAGCTAGCTCGTGTCTCCCCTCCTCCTGCTGGCTGCTGGCTCAGGACCAGGATACTGGGCAGAGAGAAGGGGCCCTGCTTGAGGAGGAAGAGTGGGGTGCTAAGGGGGTTATGGCTTCCCAGATGAGAGCAGCCCTTGGACTGGAAGCCTTTTCCATGCCTGCCCTGCTGGGCTGGGCTCCCTGTCTGCAGGGCCGGCTGCCCGGTGCTGGCCACCGGGCAGAGGCGCCTTCACGTGCAGTTTCGCTGTTTGTTGGGAAGGGTCCTCGTGACTTCCTGTGGTGGCTCCCCTGCTTGGCATCTCTGCCCGTCCGGAGGGATGGGAATTCCCCAGCTCACCCTGGTGCCCACAGGCCACTCACCGCCTAGGCGGCACCTGTGTCATAAATATCGCCTGTATGAGTTCATGGCTGGGGGAGGGGGGGTAGGACTGGGGTCTATGTGATCTGCCTGACCCCACAACTGCTAAAGTGCCCGTGAGTTTCCAAGAGACACAATCTCATCCTCAGAGGCAAACTCTAACCCTTTCAGGAAAGCTGGCAAAGGGACCCTTGGGTGGCTCAGTCATCTGGGCATCCGACTTCGGCTCGGGTCCTGATCTCACGGTTTGTGAGTTCGAGCCCTGCAGCGAGCTCTGTGCTGGGAGCCAGGAGCCTGCTTTGGATTCTTTGTTTCCCCCTCTCTGCCCCTCCTGCACTTGCACTGTGTCTCTCTCCCTTTCTCTCTCTCAAAAATAAACATTAAAAAAAAAAGGCTGACCAATAATAGGTTCTTTTTGCCCCTTTCTTTCCTTTTATATTTCATCCCCCCACCCACCAGAAGGCTCATAAAGCTTCTGGAACATTCTGAGGCTAAATGGGTCACGCCCAGAGCACCTTGCTCATAATTTATATCCGGGGCAGGAACTAAGTCTTTTAAATCTCCCCATCTGGCACACGGAGGGCATCCAGGAAACGTGGGGAGGATGTGCGAGGGACATTAGGTGACAATCTAACGCGGCGTGGAATGGGGTGCCGGGTGGCGCTGTGTGTCCCTTGCTGGTTTTCTCTGACGTGTCTGGTACAGTGTTGGACATGCAAGACGCTATCAGAGTACATGTATTGATCGATCGGTGGACTAATTTCTGAATGTAAACAGCTTCAGGGTGGAGCTTTGGGTGAGGCTTGGCGTGATTTTTAGCACCCCTCCTCCCACGGTTTCACAGACCATGCTTCTGGGTGACACTGCCACCACCGTTCTCTGTGGGTGGCTGTGGGCCCTGGCTGTATCCAGAGTCCCGCCTCGTGTCTTCCCAGGGCACCTGTGCTGCTGACAGCTCATCCTGTGGCCAGAGGGCATCTTTGCTCCGGAGTGCCCGCACCTATGGGGCCCTGGCTCAGGGCCCAGTGTGGGCAGCCAGATGGGCCCTGACTCACCATGTCCCCGAGGCAGCTCAGCTGTATTCAGGCCTCTGGGGCGGGGGCCGGCCCTGGGGGGCTTGGGCCTTCTTTTTTGTCAGCTGCTGTGCCCAGAGCTCCCAGCTGGTGAGGGTCCCCCTGGTCCTCAGGACTGGGTTAGATCGGGTGAGCCAGCGTCATTGTGTGTCACCAGGGGAAGGAGGGCACCACCGTTCCTGTCATCAGGGCTACCACTCGCCCCCAGTGCTGGGGAACGGGTGACCGCTGCAGACCTGATTCGGTGTAGGGGAGACCGTTGTGGACTCAGAGCCCAAGCTGAGTGGTGCTCTCACTGTGGGCCCGGGGATGACTGCCCCCCGCCCCCGCAGTCTCAGCCTCAGTCTGTAAAATGGGGATGGTAACATGTCCCTCCTGGAGCTGTTAGAAAGAACCCACTGAGGAAGGTGTGTATGGGGAAGCTTGTGTGCACCAGAGCTTTTCACACACGCTCTTTCTCCTTTAGTCCTCTGGGAGATCCTGTACCATCTCCATTTTCCACAGACGAGGAAATGGATGTTCAGAAAAGTCGAGTGGCTTGGCTAGGGTGACACACATACACAGCTGGGAAGATGCAGAGCCAGGGTGGATAGCTTGAGTCTGGCCTCCCCTGAATCCCCCTTTCCATGAATCCTGGGCTGGAGAGACACGTCTGAATAGGATGACAGTGGAGAAGGTTGAGGCTTTGGTCTGGCCTGGAGAGCAGAGCACTCCGCCATCTTTTGCGCTCGGGGTCCTGGGCAACCCCGTTGTTGGGTGTGAGCGTCCCTGTCTGCTTTTCCCTAGGCCGGTGACCGAGACGAGAGAGACTGAGAAGACAGGAAGGAGGGGCGGGCTCCTGGCAAGGCATCCGCTCCCGAACTGAGTCCTGCAAAAGGTCCGTGGGAGGGAGGGTGTGGGGGAGGGGCCCCCTGTGGCGTTGGGAGGCAGGGCCCTGTGGAAGGGATGAGGGGCTGGCTACCACCGAGGTCGGTTGCAACCAGTGTGCACTTTCCAAATCCTCTCTGGTGCCTTGGGGACATTTCCACAGTGGAGACAGGCCCCTCGGAGACACTGCTTCCCTCCCCGGGAGCTCGCAGCACCAGAGATCCTTGGCTTTCTCATCTCCTCGAGCCTCCATGGTCCTGAGCCCCACTTCCTTACCTCACCCCCAGATGGAGAAGGAGGAGGAGACGACCCGGGAGCTGCTGCTGCCCAACTGGCAGGGCAGCGGCTCCCACGGGCTCACCATCGCCCAGAGGGACGACGGCGTCTTTGTGCAGGAGGTGATGCAGAACTCCCCTGCGGCCCGCACTGGGGTGGTCAAGGAGGGTGAGTCACACCAGGGTGCGGGCTGGGTGCTGGGGTGGGATGGAGGAGGGTGGTGGGCGGAAGGGCACAGTCCTGGTGACGTCAGGATGGTCGGTCCCCAAGCCCCACCCTCCCCTGCCCCCTCTGTGTTCGTCGGGGCAGGCGGCAGCGGAGGGTGGGGGGCATGTCGTCTCCAGTCCCCGCTCCACTGCTCTCCCGCTTTGGACAAATTAGTTGGCCTCACTTAGCCTCAGTTTCTTCTTCTATACCACATGCCGTACCACACACCTGCCTTGAGGGGTGTTTGTGAGATGCATTAGATGTAAGTCAGTTCGAGGCCCCGGCACTGGGTGGCTGTGTGCTATTTCCCTGAGACCCTCACCCGCTTCTTGCTCCTCCCTGCTCAGGGGACCAGATTGTGGGTGCCACCATCTACTTTGACAACCTGCAGTCAGGTGAGGTGACGCAGCTGCTGAACACCATGGGGCACCACACCGTGGGCCTGAAGCTTCACCGCAAGGGGGACCGCTCCCCCGAGCCCGGCCAGACCTGGACCCACGAAGTCTTCAGCTCCCGCAGCTCCGAGGTGGTTCTGGTGAGTGCTCCCTCCGGCCACGCCCACCTGCCAGCCATGTCCCGAGAGCCTTGTGTCTGCCCGCTGGACGTCTCCTGTGGTTCCTTCTTCTCTTTTCTCTCTTGTGTGTTCTCTGTCGAGCCAGTCTGTGGGTTCCTATTTGTGTGTGGCGTGTGGCTAATGTCGCCCTGAAACGTCTTCCGTCAGGGCGCCCCCAGTGTGGGAACCCACCCCCCGCTATCGGGTCCTAGATGCGAGGAGGAAGGGCAGCTACTTTGCGGGAATCTCTGAAGTAGTCTCACAGGTGCCCAGCACTGGGCAGCGATTTTCAACTTCCAGAGGCCTGGACTCAGAGGCTGGGCAGCAAAGTGCCTGAGGGACATTTCCTGGCTCCTTCTGCTGGCTTGTTTACTTAACACAGAACGGGTCCTCAGAGGGACAGTGTTAATCCACGCACAGTGAGTCTCAACAAATGCCTTCTGCGAGGTCCCTGGGAGGATTCCCCTTTTTTATTAAATAAGCCAGTGAGTTGAGAGTCGAGAGCCTAAAGGGTCAAGTCCACACAGATGTGGTCACCCCGGAGGCATCCCAGGAACTTGACAGGCTGATCTGAATCTAGAACGGATTGTAAATCCTTCCTCCACACAGTGAGGAGGAGTCTACCCCGCTTCTCTCCCCATGGCTATTGCTTTCCGGAGCTTCCCCAAATAATTTGCTTTCCTCCTGTGAGGTGGCTGTCAGCCCCTTTCTTCGGCCCCCTTTGCTCCACCCCAGGAGGCCCCCTGGGTCTCCATTCGGGTCCCAGCATCTCTGGGAAGCAGGCAGCCATGTTGTTGGCTGGGCTGTGGCCGGGCGTCTGTAACTTGGGCAGACCCTGCTTCAACCTCTGCCGGGCGTGTCTTTCTGCAGAGCGGGGATGATGAGGAATACCAGCGCATCTACACCACAAAGATCAAGCCTCGGCTGAAGTCGGAGGATGGAGTAGAAGGGGATCCTGGGGAGACCCAGAGCCGCACCATCACAGTGACTAGAAGGGTCACGGCCTATACTGTTGATGTGACGGGCCGTGAAGGTGCCAAGGACATCGATATCAGCAGCCCTGAATTCAAGATCAAGATTCCACGGCACGAACTGACTGAAATCTCCACTGTGGATGTGGACACCCACCCTGGCAAGACCGTGATCAGACTGCCCTCAGGCTCGGGGGCAGCGTCTCCGACCGCAGGCTCTGTTGTGGACATCCGAGCGGGTTCCGTTTCCGCTTTGGTCCCAGAGCTCCAAGGCGCTGGCCACTCAAAGCTCCAGGTCACTGTGCCTGGGATAAAGGTGGGAAGCCCGGGCGTCAGTGTCAGTGCAAAGGGCTTGGACTTGGGTGGCAAAGGAGGGGTCCAAGTTCCAGGAGTGGATGTTTCGTCTTCTCTTGGGGGCGGGGCAGTGGAGGTGCAGGACCCAGCTCTTGAGAGTGGCAGTAACGGGAAGATTAAAATTCCCACGATGAAGGTGCCAAAATTTGGTGTCTCAACAGGGCCCGAGGGCCAGGCACCAGTGGCAGGGTTGAATGTTTCTGCCCCTGAATTCTCTGCGGGGCACAAGGGCGGCAAGCCAGGCCTGACCATCAGTGGGAACATCCAGACCCCTCAACTAGAAGTCCATGCTCCTTCTGCCAATGTTGAGGGGCTTGAGGGGAAGCTGAAAGGCCCCCAAATCACTGGACCATCGCTTGAGGCTGGTCTAGGCCTGAAAGGTGCCAAGCCACAGGGGAGCATAGGGGTGGATGTCTCTGTGCCCAAGATGGAGGGCACCGTCAGCGGCTCCAACGTGGAAGTTCAAGCCCCTGACGTTGATATTCATGGGCCTGGTGGCAAACTGAACATGCCCAGGATGAAAGTTCCCAAATTCTCTGTATCAGGTTCTAAGGGAGAGGGAGCTGACATTGGTGTGACACTGCCCACAGGTGACGTGACTCTTCCCGGGGTCTCTGGGAACGTCAGTCTGCCTGAAGTTGCAGCTGGGGAGCTGGAAGGGAAGGTGAAGGGTACGAAAGTCAAGACTCCTGAAATGATTATTCAGAAACCTAAAATCTCCATGCAGGATGTGGATCTGAGCCTTGGGTCTCCTAAACTGAAAGGAGACATTAAGGTTTCTGCCCCTGGGGTGCACGGTGATGTTAAAGGCCCTCACGTGGCAATGAAAGGCGCCAAAGTGGACATAGAGACACCTAGCCTTGAGGGAACTTTGACAGGACCCAAGCTTAGTAGTCCTTCTGGGAAAACAGGCACCTACGGGATCACTATGGCAGATGTAGACTTAAATGTGGCTGCCCCTAAAGTGAAAGGGGGTGTGGATGTTGTACTCCCAAAAGGAGAAGGGAAAGTCAAAGTCCCTCAAGTTGACATCAAAGGACCCAAAGTGGATGTTAGTGCCCCAGATGTGGAAGTTCATGGCCCAGAATGGAACCTGAAAATGCCCAAGTTCAGCACTCCAGGAGTTGGAGGGGAAGGCCCAGATGTAGATGTGAAACTAGCCAAAGGAGACATCAGTATTTCGGGGCCCAAGGTCAACGTGGAGGCCCCGAGTGTCAACGTAGGAGGCCTGGGAGGCAAACTTAAAGGCCCTGATGTCAAGCTGCCCGAAGTGAGTGTCAAGACACCAAAGATCTCCATGCCTGATGTTGATTTACATGTTAAAGGCCCAAAGGTAAAAGGAGAATATGATGTAACAGCCCCAAAACTTGAAGGAGAACTGAAAGGCCCCAAAGTGGACATTGATGCCCCAGATGTGGACGTTCACGGCCCAGACTGGCATCTGAAGATGCCCAAGATGAAAATGCCCAAGTTCAGTGTTCCAGGGCTCAAAGCAGAGGGCCCAGAAATGGATGTCAATCTTCCCAAGGCGGATGTGGATGTTTCTGGGCACAAGGTGGATGTTAGTGCTCCAGATGTGAGCATTGAGGGACCAGAAGGGAAATTGAAGGGACCTAAGTTTAAGATGCCTGAGATGAATATCAAAGCCCCAAAGATCTCCATGCCAGATGTGGACTTACATTTGAAAGGCCCTAAGGTAAAAGGGGAATACGATGTCACAGTGCCAAAAGCTGAAGGTGAGATGAAAGTTCCTGATGTTGAACTTAAAAGCGCCAAAGTGGATATTGATGCTCCAGACGTTGATGTTCGTGGCCCAGATTGGCACCTGAAGATGCCCAAGATGAAAATGCCCAAGTTCAGCATGCCTGGCTTCAAAGCAGAGGGCCCAGAAGTGGATGTGAACCTGCCCAAGACAGACATGGACATCTCAGGACCCACAGTGGATGTTGAAGTTCCGGATGTGAATATTGAAGGACCTGAAGGAAAGCTGAAGGGTCCCAAGTTTAAGATGCCTGAAATGAATATCAAGGCCCCAAAGATCTCTATGCCTGATGTGGATTTGCATATGAAAGGTCCCAAGGTAAAAGGAGACTATGATGTTACAGTGCCAAAGCTGGAAGGGGAACTCAAAGGGCCAAAAGTGGACGTCAGTGCCCCTGATGTTGAAGTTCATAGTCCTGAGTGGAATCTAAAGATGCCCAAGATGAAAATGCCCAAATTTACCATGCCCAGCCTCAAAGGGGAGGGCCCAGAAGTGGATGTGAATCTGCCAAAGGCTGATGTGGACATTTCTGCACCCAAGGTAGATATTAGTGCTCCAGATTTGAGCCTTGAAGGACCAGAAGGGAAGCTGAAAGGTCCCAAGTTTAAGATGCCAGAGATGCACTTCAAAGCCCCTAAGATGACTCTGCCTGATGTCGACTTGGATCTTAAAGGACCCAAAATGAAAGGATCTCTAGATGTGTCTGCACCAAAAATAGAAGGTGAAATGAAAGTTCCAGATGTGGATATCAGAGGACCTAAGGTGGACATTAAAGCACCAGATGTGGAAGTCCAAGGTGCAGACTGGAGCCTGAAAATGCCGAAAATGAAAATGCCCAAGTTCAGCATGCCCAGCCTCAAAGGGGAGGGCCCAGAAGTGGATGTGAACCTGCCCAAAGCTGACATTGACATCTCTGGACCAAGGGTTGACATTGAAGCCCCGGATGTGAGCCTTGAAGGTCCAGAAGGGAAGCTGAAGGGCCCCAAATTTAAGATGCCTGAGATGCACTTCAAGACCCCCAAGATCTCCATGCCTGATGTGGACTTACACTTGAAAGGCCCCAAAGTGAAAGGGGATGTGGATGTGTCTGTGCCCAAGATAGAAGGTGAAATGAAAGTGCCAGATGTGGACATCAAAGGGCCCAAAGTTGACATTGATGCCCCAGATGTGGATGTTCATGGCCCAG
>PJEM01009567.1:0-51996 GCA_004023845.1 Helogale parvula
GAGGGAGGGAAGGAGGGAGGGAGGGAGGCAGCACACTCTCTGCCGTCAGCACAGGGATGCATCCACGGCTGGTGATGACATCAGCATGTTAGATGCACTCCCTGACCGCCCCAAATATGATTACATAAACACAAAAAACCAAGAAGATGCAAACACCTAAAAAATATTTTCAACAAATAAAGAAAGAAATGACGCTGTTCTTCCCTTAATCTGTCAGTCCCTGCATGAAATCCTTCCCAGCAAACAGGGGTTGGTATCAGAGCGGCCATAGTAGAAAGAGCCCAGACTGGCCATTTTAAGACCGACTGCTCCCCGTGTCAGGTGTGAGGGTTCAGAGAACGGGAGACCCCTCACCCAGCACCCCGTCAGCACCGAGCAGCCCACACTCGCCCAGCTGATGGGGAGAGAACCGTACTTCATGCCAAGGACAGATTTTCCTGATGCATTAATTACCATCAGCCCACACACTATTTCATCCTTCCTCACAAATTGCCAAGCAGGGGTTGCCGTGTGAAGCCTCGGCGTCGGAGGACAGTTGGTGCGCGGACCGCGGGGAGTTATTTAGAATATTTGTGGGGGCGGATGGTGGGATGCAGAGACGTGGGGAGATGTTATGTGCACCTACTTTCCATATCATTTTTAGTTACTTCTGTCCACTCAGTGACCGACTCCACCTTGGCAAAACGCCTTTGAGTTCCACACTTCCACGGTGTGTCACCTCGCCCCTCAGGAATTCTCAGGTTGGTGGATCTTTCCATAAGGAAGACGCCCGGTCCAATGCCTCCATTTACCCAGTTGGTGTTTTCTTTTTCATTTAAATTTAAAATTTTAAAACACTGGAAACACACACAACACATAGCCGTCATCTTCTAAACACTGTGGAGTATACAGTCCCGTGGCACTGTGTCAAGTGTCATTGGGATAGAGACGTCCCAACATCCATCTCCAGAACACTGTCAATTGGCCCATTAAACACCTGTCTCCAACCCGGTCCCCACCATCTACGCTCCGTCTCTGTGGCTTTGAGGACTCGGGGGTGTCAGAGGAGCAGAGCCGTGTGGCATCTGCCCTCCTGTGCCTGGCTTATTTCTCAGAACGCCGTGTCCTCGGGGTCCATCCTGTAGCCGGTGTCAGGATTTCTTGCCTCTTTACGGATGAATAATGTTCTGTCATTTGGATAGACCACATTTTGTTCACCCATTCATCCCAGTGGCACTTGAATTGTTTCCACTTCTTGACTAGTTGTGAATAATACTGCTGTGAACAGGGGTGCACAAGTGTCTTCAAGACCCTGCTGTCACAGCTTTAGGGTTCACACCCAGAAACAGAATTGTTGGATCAAGCAGTAATCTTATTAGCTTCGTGAAGAACCACTATCATGTTTCTGCTGCACCATCTTGCATTCCCACCAAGAGCGTCCCGGGCTCCAATTCTTCTACATCACCTCTGACACTTGTTATGGTCTTCTTCATTTTAAAAGGTAGTGCCTGTGACATGGTATCTCTCTGTGGTTTTCATCTGCATTCCCCTAATGATTAAGGAAGTTCAGCATCTTTTCATGAGCTTATGGGCCATTTTTATGGCAAGCGTTCTACCCATGTTTTAATCAGGTTGTTGATTTTCTGTTGTTGAATGTAGAAGTTCTTTATATACCTGGATATTCGCCCCTCATCAGATACATGATCTCAAGATCTTTCCTCCTACTCTGTGGGTTGCCTCTCTCCCCTGATGCACAAGTTTCTCGACTTGATGTGGTCCCACAAAGCCGTATCGCTCACTGCTGCCCTGTTCCTTTCCGTGTCCTTCTTGGCTCCCAACTCCATCATCCTCTCCCGTCCTCCATGAGCTGCCGAGCTCCGAGAGGAACTGCACTTTCTGGGAAACATGGGCATTGGAGTGTGGCCACCAGAGTTCAAATCCCCTTTCAACCACTTTCTGAATGATGGCAAGGCCTTGAACACCCGCCGCTCAACCTGCTCTGGGAAACGGGACAGACACCCCAACACATACCTTACGGCGCTGTAATGACCCAGGAGAAGCCCCGGTAAATATTCCCTCTGTGCAGAGTCCTTCGTGCCCTGCTTTCAGGAACACGTGGGGCCTTCACGGTCAGGGGAGCCCATGGATATGGTAGACAGGCCCTGGACGTTGGGTAAACTGAGAACCCCGTCCCCCAGCTCACTTCACATTCTGTCCTGATGGCTTGGGCTTCCCTTTCTCTTCTTCTCTGCTCCCTCCGTCTGTACCCAGGACACAAGGATTTCTCTATAAGTGCACGTGATATAAACACCCCATAGTTAAGATTATCCTAAGAAATAAAACTGTATGTACTTGATTCCAATCACTGAAATGAGGTCCAGCTAAAATGTAGCACAAAGAAATATCTGTTTGCTTTGTCTCTGCATCTTGTCGAAGTGCGAATACTTTGGGTTTTCTCTCTCCCCTGGGTGAGGACGGCTGCCTGGGACAAGGGCTCGGCTCCCAGACGGCTCCACGCACCCGGCTTGCTGGTGCGCTCCAGAGAGGCCCAGGTCCTCCAGCCACGGAGAAGCAGGAGGAGGGCAGGGAGAGGACGGTCGGCAGGGACGCACCAGCCGGCCTGTGAGGCGTCCCCCAGGCCGGAGGGCCTCCTGGCCACGCGCTGGTCCCGTGGCCAGCCCTGCCGACAGGGGCTACTGGGAAACGCACTGCCTAGACTTAGGAGGTACAGGGGCCCAGCTAACAGTCTGTCACTCTGTAGAAGGAAAAGGCTGTTAGGCGACAAGCAGCAAGCTCAACTTCGGAGAATCTCATGAGAATTTACGCTTTGAAACAAACGCAAATTTCCAGTGTCCGTGTGGGATTTTCAGCGTCCAGCCGTGTCAGCGGCTGCGGAACAGACTTGTGGGGACCCTCATTGGCAGTCTCGATGACACGAGTTGTGAGGATGCCGTTTGGGGAGACCCTGCTCCCCACACTGAGTGGTGAAGTGCCTAAATGTGCACCCTGACCCCCACGGCCGTTACCCTGACCTCCAGCTCTCTGTGCCTGGCACCCTGCAGGCACTCACGATAAGTCTGCACAACTCCGTAGCTGGGTATCGTTTGTTTCCTGTGCACAGAACGAAGCTGAGGAGACCGTCGCCCTGGCCGCACAGGCACCGAGCGGAGCAGTGGTGCGGGGCGGCCAGGAACAGGGAGCCAGGGTCACGGGCTTGGCACCTGGTGCTGCCACGTCTCCAGACGGCCCACGCCGTGTGCTGCAGTTTCTTCACACGGGCTCCCCGAGGCTGCCACGCACCTCCCTGTGTAGGGACCACCGACAGGGCATGCATGATTCTCAAGACTGGCAGGTTCTCCTAGAATTTGGGGAAATCTAAAGGGAAACACTAGTCATTTTGAGTTTTGCTTTTTATACGGTTCTTTTACTTCTTAAATAAACTTTACCGGGATGTATGTTACATGATTGCGACAACACACGTGCACTTCAAATGGCTTTACAAATATAAACGCCAACGTAACCATCTGCAGATGTAGGCCGTGTCCGGCACTGTCCCACACTGCCCTGTGACCATCGTGCCACCGGCTATTCCACACCGCAGGCTCTGGGCCACCCTGACCTGCTTTGTATCCTATTAACTAGTTTTGTCTGTCCCAACATTTCATAGAAAAACATTTCTGCAATTTTCACCAATTTATGTCTTGTTTCTTTTGCTCACCATCCTGTTTGTGGGACGCATGCATGTTTTTATGAAGACAGACCGTCCACTCCTGTTTATTAATGTGCAGCGTTCTGTGAAGCGCACCCAGACTGCTCATCTGTCCGTCTGCTGCTGGAGATTTTAGCTGTTTCTGACCTGGGCATAATGAGTAACATGGCCGTAGACACTCGCGCAGTCATCGTGTGGACATGTGCTTTTATTTCCTTGCGGCAAATACAGGAATGGAATTCTGGGTTATGTGACAGCGTGTGTTTAACTTTACAATAAATTGTGGAACGATCCTCCTAAGTGGCTGCACCGCATTGAATGCCCCCAAAAATGTAGGGGGTTCCGGGCGTGTCTCCTAGTCACCGACACTTGCTCACTTTAAGATCTCATCCTTGTGAGCGCGCCCGTAGGCTCATCCCACGAGGGCTTCCATTGGCCTTTTGAGAATTCGTGGTGAGACTGAATATCTTTTCATATGCTCATCGGTCATTTTTATAAATTGCTTTATCGAGCTCACCTCAAATATTTTGCCAAGTTTATAATATTAAAATTTTAAATGAATTCCACTGAGATTTACTTTATGTAGAATAAAATGCGCTGACTTGAAGTGCATAATTCAGTATATATAACATAACACCTTTGTCGAAGTGTCCGTCCAAATATTTGTCCTAAACATCAGAGTGTTTACCTTCTTGTAATTGGCTTGTTTGAGTTAGTTATTTTCTGGATATGAATCCAAGACTTGGCCATTTTTCTTGAAGAAACGCTCCTCGGATTATTGAAAGCCTATGGGTAATTTATGGGTGTGAACATTAAAAATAGGTGTTGATAATTCTTTACGTTGTTTTCATTACTTTTATGGATTTTCAGAGGTCCTAGCCATATTGGAAGTGGCTTCTACAAAGGATGGCCCCACAGAGTCACTCTGACATTCTATTCTGTTCATTTGACCTACAATCTCTCCTGAAAGCCAATCACACATTTTCTTGATTAAGGTAGCTTTATCCTAAGTCTTGAAATCAGATACTATGATCATAACGGAAATTAAAAATAACTAGGAGAGCCAAAACAATTTGAAAAAGGAACAAAATCAGGGAAGTTATAAATGAATATAGCAAGGTCAGAGAACACAAGGGCGATGGTTTATTTTAGGTGCCGGTAAACAGGGTGCGGCGCTGACCTTCTATTCATAGTTCACTCCTCGGGGATTCGTGTTGGGTTCTGTCAAATGCATTTTCCACATATATTGAGGTCATTTACTTTTTACTCTTTTAATATGGTAAGTGACATTGGCTGATTTTTTAATGTAAAATCACTCTTGCATTCTGAGAATAATCACCATTGATAATAATATATTATTCTTTTATATATTGCTTGATTTGAATTGCTAATATTTAGCTAAGGATTTTTACATCTATATTCATGAGGAAAATTGGTCTGTAGCTTCCTTTTCTTGTAATTTTCTTTTCATAAATGAGCTGGGAAGAATCCCCTCTCCTCTATATTCTGAGGGACCTTATGTAATATTAGCATTACGTCTCCCTTACACATTGATAGAATTCACCAAGAAAGCAATCTGGGTCTGCAGTTTCTCTTGCGAATAAGTTTTAAGTAAAAATTCAATTATACTATTAGATGAGAAATATTTATCTTTGTATCATTTGTGTTACATTACTGTTTCTCAAGGAATTTTCCAACTTTGTTTATATTTTTATATTTATTGGAATATAGTCAGTGACACTACTATCTTATTTTCCTATTCATTTCTGTAGGATCTATACTGATATCACCTCTTTTACTGATGACATTAGTGGTTTGTGTTTTTCCTGTTTTTAAAAATAAGTTTAGCTAGAGACTCATTGATTTTATTGATTTTTAAAATGTCACTTTACATTTAGTTCCTCTGGTTTTGTTCACTTTTTACTTTACTGAGTTCTTCTCATATTTAGTTTTCCCTTTCTTCTCCTTTCTCTGGATTTATATTGTTTCTTTCCCTGCTAGCTTCTTCATGTACAAGTTTTGATGATTAATTTTAAAACTTTCTTCTTTTCTGATACAAGTTTTCCAAGCTCTAAATTCCTTTCTACGTCAGCTTTATCTGTGTACCACAAGTTTTGATACATTGTGCTTTTTCTTGCTGGGTCTAAAATATTTTTGCTTAATTTTCAAATATTTAGAGATTTCCCAGATACTCTGCTTCATTTCTAATTTAATTCCAGTTGGATCAGAGAAGATAGCCTATGTGATTTCAATTCTTACAAACTTATGTGGGTTTGTTTCATGGGAATATATTATCTAGCTCGGTGAAGTTTCCTATGTACTTGAAAAGAGCACATGTCCTGCTGTTGGGAGGCATGTCCAGTGAGCACTAGATCAGTGTGGCTGATGCCACTGCTCAAGGCCACTGTTTCCGCACTAAGTCCGTGTCTACCTGTTCTTGGATGACAGAAAGGAGTCAGGGAATCTCTAATCGTTGATTCCTATTTTTTTTTCTTTTGAATTCTGACTTTTGGTCTTTAAGTATTGGAGACCTTATTATGGGCCCACACACACTTAGGACCACATGTCTTCCTGACGAACTGATCCATTTCTTGTTGCAGAAGCCTGCTGTTCATGATAATCTCTCTCAAACGTGTTTGTGTAGCACCTATAAAGCGTCTGCCGCTCTTTTGTCATTAATATTTACGTGGAATACTTCATCACCTTTCCATTTCCAAGTGTTTCTCTTTTTTATATTTAAAGCACATTTTCTGAAGACGGCATAGTTTGTGTTGCATTGTTACCCAGTGTGACCATCTGATTTTTCATTGTAATTTAGACCATTTACATTTAGTCCAACCAATGCCATGGTTGGACTTATGTGCATAATTTTGCCATTTTCTTTCTATTTGTCCAACTTGTTCTTCTTCAACTTCTTCCCCTGCTTTTTGTCTTTTACTATTGTTTTAGATTAGTTGGGAAATTTAGTATACGTTTTCTGTTTTCCACTGGCTTATTAGCTAAATCTTCTTGTTTGTCTTTTTAGTAGAGGCTATGGAGACTGAGCAGCATTAAAATATCACAATCGGCCTTCAACTAACACACAGCTTCACTTTTAACGTCATAAACTTACAACCATACGCTTCATTTTTCCCTCCCTCCTGTATGTTACCTGCACCCACGGGACTGCATGTGCTGTGAACTGCACGATACATCCTGTTTTCCTTCATGTCTCTGGAGGATGATATCATGATAAACAAGGACACTTTTTCTTCAGTCAGTCCAAACACAAGTCTTACAGCTCCGTGTGAGCCGTGGGAATCACTCGATTTACCTCCACAGGCAGCTTTTTCTCAGTTGTTCTAACTTTTTACACAGACTTCCGTGTTGTGCCTGCACAGCTTAATATTCAGGCAAATTTTCATAGGATTGGCCAATGGGGGTCCTATGAAAATTCGTGGAGCCCCTTCTCTACATGGCTTCCTCGTGTCCAGCGAACGGCTCTGCAACCTCCAGACACATCAGCCGTGCTGAACTCTGACCTGTGTCCTCAACCCAGCAAGACTGTCATACACCATATATGTGCCTCCACTCCTTGTGCCACAGTCTGGAAAATGCCTCAGGGAGGGAGGGGAAGTGATCCCCATGCTCACCTACTTTGTTTACCTTCTCGGTCTTGAGATTCCAGTTAAGGAAAGACTCCAAGGTTGTATTTCTATATTTTGTCCAGTTTTCTGGTTAATGGAGTAAAGTAAGATCTTATTAGCTAACCTGTCATAAATAGAGATGGAGTGAGAACCATATATTATCTTACACTTTTCTTTACCGCATTCTAGTTTTGTTTAAATACTTTTTGTTTGAATTTTTTTTTGTTTTTTTAACTTTTTTTTACATTTCTTTTAGTTTTGAGAGATAGCGAGAGGCAGATTACAAGACGGGGAGGGACAGAGAGAGGAGACACAGAATCTGAAGCAGGCTGCATGCTCCGAACTGTCAGCACGGACCCCGATGCGAGGCTCAAACTCACAAACTGTGAGATCATGACCTGAGCCCAAGTCAGGCACTTAACCGACTGGGCCACCCAGGCGCCCCTAAAATTATTTTTAAAAATAAAATAAAATAATTATTGTCTCCAACCATTATATATTTCAGCTTTAAAAACTCTAGCCTTCCCTCCAGGGTATTTTTTACACACTCTCTTTTACAAAGTTTTATTTATGTGTTCTTGCCTTTTATAAACTATGCTAGCATTCATTATGCAATTTTGCAACAAATTTTACTTACACCGTCTTTATTTTTCCATGTCACTAAACATTTCTGACAAACATGATTTTAAACAGCCACAGAATAGTCCATACATATGTGGGTGTCCCACATCCCCGTGCTGAGTATGTAGGACCTCCCAATCTTGCTAATCTGCACAATACCGCACGACTGTCTTTGAGTATAAATCTTTGTCTTCAGATTACAGGAGGCCGGAAGGTATGGGCCTTTTTAAAATTCCTGACACACACTGTGAAGTCAGTGGTGTGGGAGTGAAGTCAGTCCATCGTGTGTTGTTACAGAGCGTTAATCATTTTTTAAATCCATCAAGCCTGGCAGGCAACTCGCCCTTTCTTGTGGTTTCATTTTCTATAGATTGGAATCCTATTGAGGTTGAATCACTTTTAAAAACATGGTTATTAACTACTGTCCACGTGTGTGCCTTTATGGTGACCGATCGGCTGATGTCCCCTGCTGTTTATTCCATGATACAAATGTCTCCTTATGCAAACTCTGCCAAGAAAGTTACTTACCATTCTGTCCCCTGCTCATACTTCAAGACCCGCGTCAATTATCTTCGCCTCTGAGAAGCGTCTTATTCCCTCCGCGGCCTGTCTAATCCCACAGCCTGGCTCCTCCCAGAACTCACTGCACGTCTTGATGGTACAACTGTACCCTTTTATATGATTTTCTTGAGGACAGGAATTCTGTCCCGCTGCCCATGCACAGCAAGCCCTCACCTGGATGAATGCATGCATGCATGCATGAATGCACGATTTGTGCCCTGATGTCGCTGAGGCCCCTGCCTCGGTGCTCACCGGTCTGAGGAACGGACAATAGCAGGACGCGTGGTTCTTTGTCGCGGGAGGAGCTGAGGGGACTGGCCAGCCTCCTGTGCCGCAGATGTGAGCCAGCATGAGGATACCGGCCTTTGGCAAACACAGGGGCAGAAACAAGGACAAATCGAATTCTCCGAGTAGAGAGTGTGGTTGGAAAGCTGACGCTGGCTGTGTGGCAGACCTAGCCAGACAGACCGCCTGCTGGTCAGGACTCCATCCCCGCCCCCGCACCAAGCCATGAGTCAGAGGGGAGGTGTGGGGACACAAGTAAGCGGTCCCCCAACCACCAGCCTTCCTGTCCTTGCAGACGCGGTGTCTGAGGCGGTCCAGTGCAGCCGCAGGTGACGAATCTTGTTCACGGGCACGTTGGAGAGCGTTGGAGGGAACCAGGGCACGCGTGGCCGTGAGAGCCCATCCCGCCTCCGTGGGGCCCCCCTCCCTGCCTCGCTGGCTGAGGTGCCTGCGCTCTGGGATCCGGCGCTGTGGGAACCCTGGTTGCATGCCCCCTCGCTGGTGAAAAATGTCCCTTTTCTCTTTCTTCCCCTCCTTTCTTCAGACTGCGGAGAAGCAAGATTAATGTGATATTTTTTTTCTTGGTTGTAAGAAGTACATTTAAATGTCAACCGTCTGAAAGGAAAAATGCACTTCCGCTGATACGGCGTGTGGATTATTTCACATAATGCGAGGTTTCACACAAGGTCAATAGTATATGTAAATTTTACTCATTAAAATAAAGTCATTTTTATGTTTTCTTCTGGCACCGAAGAGTTAAAAGAAAGCTGTTTCAAATTTCCAGCTTGTCTCATTTTCAAGAGTAATTGAGATCCCAAAATAACTGGATGAAACCTTTTAAAAAAATGTTTACAGAAATGAATATTTCCTTAGTTCAAATAATGGGAAGTCAGTGTCTGTTTCTTTTTCAGATTTTTGTTTGATTTAATTCCACCAATGCTCTTCTCCTTTGGTTCATCACTGTCCAAATGCATCGTTTTATCTTTTTAGTATTGATTATTGTATCGCCGTGTTGTAAACGCATGTCAGATCATGCAGGGGCATTTATGGTGGGATGAGACAGTCCGTTCCAGAAAGAAAAATCAGGCTTTGCCTTCCCGAGACTCATGACTGTGATTCATTCTGCCCCAGACGCACGGTTTGCTCCCAGGAAGATGCCACTCTCATTTCTGAGAAGGGAGCACATCAGCTCCGGTGGCTATTCCTCCCCCATGAAGCACACGGTGTGATCATTCAAGCCACAGAACAGGGACAGAGTCACTCCCTGAGCACCACAAGGGCGTGTGTGGCAGCCAAAGCTAGCGGGCGGCTCTCTGGCCCTTTCTGCAGTGAGCTTTGTCGGAGGCAGGGCTTGGAGGGGTCCATGGCTCCACGGTGCCCACAGGCAGGTCTCTTGGGCAGCCCTTCTGGCCCCAGCTAGCACCCGGCCTCCTCGGGAGCACCCGCCGGGCCTGTGTTTGCAGCTCTCGGTTCAGAGAGTGCAGGTGCAGGGGTAATACACTCGCACGGCACCTGCTGCGTAACAAATGACCCCCCGTGTGCAACGGCCTGAAACACAAACATTTATCTGGCTCACGAGTCATGGGTCTGGTGGCTCTTTTGGTCTCGGCTGGACTCACTCACTTGTCTGGAGGTGAGACGGTTTCCACGGGCTTATCATGCCTTTCTTCCAGGCGTCCCCTGTCCCCAGCATGCGGTGGGAACCTGGAGAGAAGGAAGCGCCAGCTTTGCTCACAGCTCCTCACACAGCACGTCGCCGGCTGAGGCTGGGGTTGGGTGGAGGGACCCTGAGTCGTCACAGGGCTGAGCATCTATCGCAGTGGGATGCTCTTCTGGCTGGCACAGGGCCCTTCCCCGTCCCCCTGACACAGCGAGCTTGGTGTGATGCCCTCAGGCTTGGGAGCAGGGGTCCACCTCGACAGCAGGGTCCTGGGGGCACCAGACGCTTCTGTGGCCCAGAGTACCTGCCCCTTAACCTCAGTGGACCCGTCCGTGGGCCCCCAAAAGGGCCCCGCCTTGGCATGCTGTCACCACAGCTCAGTTACCACCTGCAGGGGCCCTGGGTGAGGCTGACCCTTGCGGGCAGGACATGGAATGGGATGGATGGTCCCTGACTGAGGGAAGCGGTCTGAGCGGGGAAGCCAAGCCCCCCGCTGTCCTGAAGCCGCCTCCCTGCAGTTAGAGCCTGGGCGGGACCCTTCTCTCCGGCCGCACGGCCACCCCTCGTTCTGCCCGGAAGGCAAAGACGGAGCCAGCAGGTCCCTGCGAGGAGCCCCCATGTTTGTTCACAAACCTGACTCCACCCTGGACGCTCACCCTGATTTCCCAGGGGACATGACCTCTGTCATCTTGAGCAAACGTTCCCTAGAGATCCAACAGCAGCTCACTTTTAATTCTGCCCTTTTGATGCCAGTTCTGGGGTCTTGGGTTACTTTCGCGAGATCTGGGGCCTTCTTTACCCCACCTCCCAGGTGGCAGTTGCGAGTCCTACTTTTTAGGGTCATTTTGAGGAAGAGATTTTGCGTATATACTGTGTGTGTGTGTGTGTGTGTGTGTGTGTGTCTACATAGATGTGTGCATGTAGCATATAAACTATCGGTGACATGATCTGACTCAAAATCAGTGACTGCGGGGCACAGAGGAGGAACGTGTTGCCTAAATTTTGGTTTGTCTCTGTGGTTTTGCTTTGTTATTGTTTTTTTCATTTTAATGTTTATTTTTGAGAGAGAGAGAGGGATGGGTGGGCAGAGAGAGAGGGAGACAGAATCTGAAGCAGCTCCAGGCTCTGATCTGCCAGCACAGAGCCCGACGTGGGGCTTGAACCTCATGTCCTGAGCCAAAGCCGGACACTTAAACACTTAACATACTGAGTGACCCACACGCCCTGATTTCTTCTTATGGCTTAAAACAAGCTGGGGTCCAGAGGTGCTCACAGGACAACAGTCTGCTAAGAGCAACGTCCCTCTGGATGCCCGCTCTCCCCCACTCAGCCCTGCGGGACACCTGCTCTCCCCCCTCAGCCCACCCGCAGGATTCCCACTCCCCCCACTCAGCCCTGCGGGACGCCCGCTCTCTCCACTACCCCTCTGCGGGATGCCTTCTCTCCCCACTCAGCCCTCCCACTCTCCCCCACTCAGCCCTCCCACTCTCCCCCACTCAGCCCCCACCCTCCCCACTCCCCCAGGCTGGGCCCCGGGCTCCGGAGGGAGCGTCAGTAGCGCTCCAGGAGCGGAGCATCTGGATGAGGTGACAAAAGCTCACGCAGGAAGTGGGAATTTCTCATGTTAAAGGAGCCTGGACGGAGGGCGGGGCACTGGGATCATCAGCCCCACACGGGGAGGAAGCCAGCAGCTGGGTGTCACATGGCTGTAGTGGCACCAAACTGAGTAAAACCAACCGGACCTTCTTTTAGCAACAGGGCACCCGCTCTCCCCCACTCAGCCCTCCCACTCTCCCCACTCAGCCTTGCAATGGTGTCGAACTGTAGGTAAACAGACAGCACCCCTGGGCCCAGTGGAGGGTGCGGACGAGGTTCTTTGAGCCCGGAAGCAAGCAACTCCGAGGAGTCCCAGAAACCTGCGGGATGCGCAGGTGAAGACGTAGCCGCAGGGCAGGGCTGACCGGTGGGCTCGGTGGTTAGAGCGGGCTGTAAGGCCGGCCCTCGGGGCACAGGGGAGGCCTAGCCGCAGGGCAGGGCTGACCGGTGGGCTCGGTGGTTAGAGCGGGCTGTAAGGCCGGCCCTCGGGGCACAGGGGAGGCCTCCCGGCGGCCGCGGCCCGCAGCCGGGGCTTCGGGGGCGCAGCCTCTGCGGGGCCAGGGGTGCGGCCCAGGGCTGGGCCAGGCTTACTCCCGCACCCCTGTCTTCCCTCTCTGCCCTCCTGCAGCGAACACCCGACTTCTCCTGGACAGAAGCGCGGGACTCGGAGAGGGACAGGGCTGGGTTTAGAAGCGGCAGCCGGACTGGGGGCCCGCGACACTAAGCTGCTGCGGCGGAGAGGAGACGACTGTGCTTTAGGGAGTTCCGGAGCGGTGTGCCGGCGCAGGGTGGTCCCTGGGACCCCCACAGGGGGTGGGGCCTGCTCGGGGAGGGAGGGAGGTGCTTGGGACCCCCCACAGGAAGCGGCGCTGCTCGGGGAGGGTGTGACTCCAGCCGTGTGCTGTGATCACGCGGGCGGCTCACCTCCAGACAGATGCTCACACGATTGTCACAGGGAGGCACCGTGGTCTCGGCAGGCCATCCTGGCCTCCTCTGGAGACAGTCCTTCCGGCAGGGACACTGGCAAAGCCCCACCAGGTCTCAGTAGATGACACTCAGGGTCACGTCAATGTCAGCTTGGACACGGTCACAGCAGGACACCGTGAACTTCCGGGCAGGCTCTCGTGCTGCAGCCTCCGCTCCCCAAGGCCCTGGGCTTCCTGGGAAAAGCAGAGCGAGGCCGGACGGACCTGTCTGGGGCGTGTCACCTGGTTGCGCCCTCACCGGCTGCTGCTCCTTCTTCGAGAGTGAGCACAGCTCTGGGGAGCCTGCTGCCCCCGGCTCACTGCATGTCTTGGGGACCCCTGCTGCAGCCCCGGGCCCCTCCCTCCCGGAGCTCTGAATGCCCCTCCACGGCCCCGACCAGCCATCTGTCCTCCCTGCTTCCGCATTGCAGGGAGGGGGTATCCCAGAGCCAGTGCCTGGCGGTCCCCACCCCGCCCCCCGCTTCACACTGGCCTCACTGTCCCCTCCAGCCAGTGGCAGCCCCCACCCCCAGTCCGTGACCTCAGGCCCCTCCAGCCTGACTTCCCCGCAGCCTCTCACGTCAGGTCCTTACACCTGTGTTCAGTAGGCCCCACACTGGCCTTGGGGTGTCGTCTGCACTTGACCCCGCGTGGCTACCACGTACGCCACAGCCTGAGGGTGAGTGCCCTGCGTCTCTGTGTCCCCTGAAGCGTCCCTTGCTCCCAGGGTGGGGGGGCAGCGCCAGCCCCTACCATGCTCCCCCCGCACCCCCTCCCGTGCCCTGCTGCCTCGGCCAGATGGGGGGACGCAGCTGCACGTGGACCCCTCCTTTGGCGATGGACGTGCCCAGGAGAGTCTAAATTCCAGGCTAAGTCATGCAGGTCATCTCTGAGGGGACCGTCTGTGCTCAGTCTTCATTGCCAGAGGATCGATGGCACTCCGGACGCTTCCCATTTATCCCCGACTCGGGGCCATTGTTGTGTGAAGCCCGTTTCTCGGCGGAGCCCTCTGCTTGTCCTCCAGCGGGCGCCCGGCTGAATGATGCTGCATTCACATTGCTCGGAGTCGATGCAGACAATTCGGCCCGAGGTTAAACTGCGGCTGGGAACAGAGCGGCATCTCCCGCCTGCACTCTGCTGCGACGCGCCACGTGGCCGTCCCGGGCGTCTCTGAGTGTGCGTGAGGGCTTCTACGGCCCATAAATCTCCACGAGCCCAAGTGTGTTTGTCCTTGCTGGACAGGAAGGACCTCCCGATAGAATCTCTCGGTCTCTGAGGACGCTCCCGGGTCCCTGAACCTCCGGCGGGATGGGGGCGCCCGGGGGCTGTGGAGTGCGAGGCCCCTTGCCCTGGCTGGTGACTGACACCGCTGCCTCACGGAGGAGCATCGGGAGCCCCTGCACCTGCTGCAGGAAAGCCCGGTGCTGGCAGAGCAGGCGGTGGGGCCAGGCTTCGTCCCTCTCCGCGTCCTGGTGGGGCTGGCAGGTGCTCAGGGAGGGGAGCTCGGTGCAGGGCCTGCGGCCGGCCGATCCCTGCTTTTCCCAGGAAGCCCAGGGCCTTGGGGAGTGGAGGCTGCAGCACGAGAGCCTGCCCGGAAGTTCACGGTGTCCTGCTGTGACCGTGTCCAAGCTGATATTGACGTGACCCTGAGTGTCATCTACTGAGATCTGGTGGGGCTTTGCCAGTGTCCCCGCCGGAAGGACTGTCTCCAGAGGAGGCCAGGATGGCCCCCGCAGACCGGGGCTCTTGCACTGACACCAGAATTGGCCTACATTCGAGGCCCTTCCTAATCAAAACTGTTTCTCTTCTGAGAGCCTGGTGAGAACAGCCGAGGACGGACCCACAGACGGGACGGGGTCTCAGGGGGCATGCGGGGTGCCTGCAGGGGGGCCTCAAGGGGACCGTCGGGTCCTCCGCACACGAGGAGCGCCCGTGTGAGCTCAGCACCTCCCTCCTGTCGTCCTGGGAGGAAAGCTTCTCAAACATGCGGATTTCTCTCTGCCGTTCCTCTGACCTACTTTGGTCCTGTCTGCGCGATGTAATTGAGAACGGGCCGCTCGGAGCCTGTGGCTTTTTTGGGTCACCTGGGGAAGGCAGGCGTGGGCTGACCCTCTATCACGGCCTGCGCCGGGGCTCCCAGCTCCGCCTGGGCTTCGAATCACTGCCTGAGACCTGAGCCACGAACCTTTCACTCTAATTTCCAGAGACTTAAAAACAAATCTCACCGGCACCTGTGTTGTGATGATGGGTGTCAAGCCCTCACGGCAAGTGCCCGTCCGTGTCGTGCGGAGCACCGCGCTCGCTGCTTTAGACACAGAACTCCGGGGGCGCCTGGAGGGGGCTCAGTCAGTTAGGCATCAGACTCTTGGTTTTGGCTCAGGTCATGACCTCACGGTTCGTGGGTTCGAGCCCCACATCAGGCTCTGTGCTGACAGCTCAGAACCTGGAATCTGCTTCGGATTCTGTCTCCCTCTCTCAACCCTTCCTCCACTCGTGCTCTGTCTGTCTGTTTATGTCTCCCAAAAATAAACAGTAAAAAAATTTGTAAAAGAAGCAGGGTGCATTGATACACTACATACTCAGTCTTAAAGCCTGAAACTCACCCTCGCGGGGCCCCTGGCCCGAGCACGCTGCCCCACAACTGCTCACAGGAGAAGCGGTCTGTTCCTCTCCCTGAAGGAAGAGATTCCGCTAGTAAGCTATAGTGGGGCCACCCAGTAGAAATTAAATAAATGTTCACTTTATTGTGAAATCTGAGTTTTCAACTGCAAAAATAGCCTGGGAAAAAATTAAATGACTTGAGTCCCAGCTCAATAAACTTCCCCAGAGGCAGCTTCTGGGAAATAAATTAAGGAGTGAGCGAACTGGACTCGGCAGCATTCAAACCATCTATTTGTTTATCAGTTTGTTCTCAGAATTAAGAATTTCACTTCTGATAATTCTCCTGCACAAGGAAGCAGCAGGGTCACGTGGTTCCGGAACAGGTGATGGGCGTCTCGGGCTCCCGCTGCGCCCGGTCCCGGACTAGGCTCACTCCGTGTGACGCCCGGGCAGTGGACGCTGAGGGCTCCCGACCCTGTGCCAAGACAAACGAAGAGAAGGCGGATCTGCGCTCGCGTGCGTTGTTATGAGCGTCGTCTCATCAGTGAGGGTGACCTAGAGAGACACCACCGAAGCGGGTGCATGCATGTGTGCGTACCTACACCACGGCTGCTCCGGGCCTGTACCGATCGCCCCTCATTCCGTGGAGAGAGGGGTTCAGCAATGAGAAGGCTGCAGGGCAGCTGGAGGCTCAGGCTGGATCCGACACTGCAGGCTTGAGGTGGAATTCCTGCTCTGAGAAACCCCAGCGTTTGCTCTTAAGGCCCTCGCCTGATTGGATGAGGCCCACCCACAGCATGGAGGGTGACCAGCTGTGTGCAGTCAGCAACAGCACACCTACACTGGGGTTGGCTCAGTAATGGCGCCACAACCCGGCCAGGTTTCACGCAGACTGGCCGTCACCCTTCTCAAAGCTCTTGGGCTCCACCTGAGAACAGGCACGCCTCCTGCTTCCTTAGGAACAAAGGCTGAAAACTCTCCCCGCCACATGCCGCTGGTCCCAGAGCAGGGGTGCTGTCCCGCCACACGGGAGCCCTGAGTGCAGAGCCTCAAGTGGGCAGGGGCTTCCGGGATCTCTCCACTGGAGCTGGATGAGGAGAGGCCCCCTGGCCCCTAGCAGGCAGACGACAGAGGCTGAAGGAAGGGCAAGGGGGGGAGGAGAGCCCCTGCGCCCCACACCGGTGGGTGTGTCCTCGGCCAAGCTCGGGGTGGGCGGGTCTTCCGGGGACCCAGGCCTTAAAGCACGGCCCTTCCCCCATGCCGGCTCTGAGCCCGCCTCAGGGTAATGCCGCCTCCCCAGGTGACCACCCTCTCCCAGGCTGGGCCCGGCCCCCAGCTCCCAGGGCCCTCCCGCCACACCCCAAAGGCACCCACCCCCTGCGGAGCCCCCCTTGGGGAGTGCTGCTGCGGCCCCTCCCCTGCAGGCTCCTTCCCTGCTTCACTGGCTCTCTGTCCACACACCAGCCTGGGTCCACCCAGCCTGCGCTAGTGTCACCGCACCTGCCGACTCAGCATGGCTGCAGGGGCACCGGGCGGGGAGGACACTGTCACTCCGGACCCAGAGCCAGCCCTTAAAGTGGGCAGAGCGCGCCGCCGTCCCACTGGCCGTCTCCCTCCCGCTGGCCGCCTCCCTCCCACTGGCCGTCGGAGCTCAGGGCACAGCCGGGGGGACCTCCATGGCTCCTCCCTGTCCTCACAGCCATGTGCTCCCGCGGCGTGTGCGGGCCCAGCCCTTACATCGCTCCTACACGGGGGCAGCTTCCTCCCACTCCGTGCCCCTCGCCCTTGCCAGCCTGCTCAAGCCCGGAGGCCTGCCTGTGGTGGCGGCTTGTCCTGGTGCCGCTGGGCTCAGGCCCTGGAAGTGCCCGTCTCTTTGAGAAGGCTGGCAGCGGCTTGCTCTCGCCCCCACGCTTACCCACCCAGCGCCCTCTCTCTAAAGGACCAGACTCACTCACCCGGGTCGGTTCCCACCTGCCCCATGCGGGCTGCAGGGCGCCCCCGAGCTTTGGGCCAGCTGCTCCCGTTTGCCATCTTGCCACTTAATGCCACACAAACCACAGCGATATGCAGCACCAGACGCTCTCCTCTGCCCTTCCCTCCCGGTCTGAGAGAAGGTACTGACCGTGCTCTGCCCCGCGTGGGGTTAGGGTTGCAGGCAGCCCACAAAGCCTCTGGTTTATCATTCAGCGCCCTGCCACCCCACATTCAGACTTAGCGTTATGGTAGAGGATATCTGAAAAGATTTTTCTTTTTACGAGTTTAAAAAGAAATGGAGGGTTATTTTCAATGTCACCTTCTTAAACTAGAAGCGGGAAAGGCTTTGAAGCCCGGCTAGATGCAGAGGAGGCTCTGCTCGGCGCCAGCCACCAGCTCCTCCCCCCGTGGCCACGGAGCGGGGGAACAGCCCTCCCTCCAAGCCGGTGTGTCTCTGTCCGCGCTGCTCATAGCCCGGCGTCGGGGGACGACACCCTCCCTGGACGTGGGTCAGCGCCGGCCTGAGGTTGCAGCTGGCACGTCCCCACCAGGACGCCGCCGCTCCCCTGCACCTGTTCCCACCCGAGTCACTGTTAGCTCTGCAGGGATGGGCACCACGCCAGAGGGAGACAGAGCCCACCCCCCACAAGCTCCGCTACACCCTGCACTCAGGCTTCCACGAGACACAGGCCTTTCCACTCGCCTGGGCCCGCCCTCCAGCCCCTGGGCCCACGGCACTGTGGCCTCCCCTCCCAACAACTGGCTGGGGACGGCAGGTGGTCCCGCGTGTCTGTGTCACAGCTGTGCTGAGTGGGAGTTTGACAGACAGCAGTAGAGGAGATGCCCTTGGTCACGAGGGTCCCAGGAAGACCCGTCCAGCAGCCCCCACGCATGGAAGCTCACCCCACAGACCTGGCACCGTGAAGACGCTGCACAACGCGGGTGTATGACCTTCAGTCGGGACGCCCTCCAAACACAGGTGAGCTCAGCAGCAACCACGGCGCACACCTCCCACCGGTGAACACACTGCTCCTGGGCTTCCACTTCTGTGCTCACAAGGCGGTAGTTTGCCTGTGACCGTCCCTGATTTTCACCCCAGTTGGAGCTCCGCGAGAAGGATGCAGGCCCCCCCAGGCACCCCACCACCTCCGTTAACCCGGGAGCCGCTTGCACCCTCAGCTGGACGCTGGGACCAGATGATGGCAATCACAGGCGACGCGCCCTCACCGCGCTGTCACATGCAGTCCAGAGACGCTCACACCCCAGCCAGAGGACGCCCGCAGTGACCACATCACACGCGTGGCCATCATAACCACGGGGCGTAGTCTCAATGACACGTCGAGATCAACCATGTCGTTCCAGGCTGGGGTCCCCAAGAGCCTGTGACACACGCACTCAGAAGACGCAGCCTGTTTCCTTTTGCAGGAGACACGGGTGAGCACAGCTTCCTCTGGGCTGATCAGTCGTCAGGCCGCGGCTCCCGTTGTCTCCCTGCCGTTTGGCGAAGATGGGCTCTGACTTTCTGGTTCCGGCCGGCTCACGCGGCCCCGCTGCCCACAACTCAAGGGTTAGGTGCAGAAATCTGAGGGTGCATCCTGGCAAGAGAACCCGACAAAATTTTTAGTTACTGTGAGGACACAGAAGGGGAAGGATCAGAAACGTGCTCGCACGGAGCGGAGTTTTAACAACAAAGAAACGGACGGGAAAGACGGCATTTTCTACAGGAGCTTTAAAAATCAATTACTGCCGACTTCCATCGGGAGATATATCTGCTCAGCAGAACTGTTTCCGTCTCCACATTAACCGCGAGAGTCTGCTGACTTCCCGGCTCTGCAGTTCACTCTCCAGGGTGGCCCAGGGCCGAGGGGTCTCTTGTGTGCCCCGAAACGGGGCGGGCGGGGGCTATTTCCCCCGGTTTCTAGGGGTCGCTGTGCCCTTCTGGGGCTCACGGGCTCTCCAGCAGGCCTGTCACTTCACGCCTACGTCATGGAGTGTCAGAGGCGGTGGATGTCAGACCCGGAGGAGAATGCGGTTTGTTCCCCGGGGGTCCCTCGTGCATGCAGCTTCCCTTCCTGGTCATCAAGCATTTGCCAGAGAGGAAGGCCCAGCGCCGCCCTTGTGGTGCTCATCCCTGCACGGACACAGCAGCGCCCCCCTGCCCCCACTCCCCCGGCCGCACCGCAGACCCTGCGCCTGGTAGACACCACCTGAATCTCCAGGAGGCTCCACATTTGCCAGTTCTCTGCCCCTCCTGCGGCCCCTCCCCTGGAGCCTCGATCAGACGGCTCATAGCAGAGATGCTGAGTCAGTTCCCGTCGGAAGGTCTCAAGCAAATCAAATGACAGGTGCCTGCCCTTAACTTCCAAAGGAAGGCAACGTGAGGCGCCTGAACAGGCACCCGCCCAGGAGGTGTCTGTCTCTGAACTAACCGCTCTCGGGCAGCATGGCGGCCCGCGGAGGCCGAGCTCGGGGGACCCCGTCCCGCTCCCCGCCAGCCGTCCGTCACGGATCCGCCGGCAGGGGCTGCTTTTTGGGGAGAAGGAGGAGCACCTGGCGGAATCCCGCAGAGCAGAAAACCCCCCTCAGGCTGAGGAACGATTTAGGGAGTTGTCAGCGCAGCTCGGAGACAGGAGCGCCACCGCGTCCGTGTGAACAGGGTCCGTGGTCCCCGTGGCTCCCTGGAAAGTACTGTGGACACGCTTTCAGGCTCCGTTGCCAGGAGCCGCGCCTCCGTGACACTCACTGCTCAGGTACCCGGGACGGGGCCTCTTCGGAGTCTGAAGGTGTGCGTGTGTGTGCGTGTGTCTGCGGAGCTGCACGGGCGTGGGTGTGAGGGGCAGGTACGCGCAGAAGTGCTCACGAGCCACGTGAGACATTAAGAGATTCAACCAAGACCAACTTCAGCAGAAGCGTCTGCTTCATTAATGTTAACTTCCAGCAGCGGCGTCACAGGCGAGTCCCACTGAAAACACGCCCAACAGATAACGCCCCTAATTCCCATAAACAGTCAGTTAGCAAGTAGCTGTACGCATGAGCACAGTCTTCCTTCTCTTTGCAAAGCTTCCGTTCCTTCCTTTGTCGGACAAGCATTCGTGAGCACACACCCGGGGCCGCAGCGACAAGACGGACACATGCTTTTGCCTCGGGAGCTCGGGCTGGAGGGGGAGGCACGCATGCAAACAGCAGGGGTCCTAGAGCGAGACAAGTGCCTGGCCAGAGCCGGGCTCCGGTGACAGCAGGAGCCCAGGGGCCAGCGGAGGCCCGGCGTGGTGCAGGGGGAGGGGCGAGGAAGCAATTACTGGGTGCAGCGACCAGCGGGTGGTGCCCCCAAGACGGAGCTGCTGGCGCTCAGGGCGGTGCACCGGTCAGCGCAGCGAGGCTGTGCCGTCACCAGCCCCTCCGCACCTCCGGACTTTGCAAACACAGTTGAATTTCCAGCTCATGGAAGACCTGCTGTGGTTCCGGGAACGCTCAAGGGTGACCTCCAGTCATGGGGGGACCCAGGAACCGGAGCCAAAGGCCTCGCCCAGAGGCTGCGTGATCCGGTCACTCAGCTTCCTCGGTCAGCTGGAGGGTCTCTAGTTAATGATTGAAAACACGGCCTGGTGGTGACACTCAGCGACTCTGCCCCAGCTGGCCGTGTGGCCCGCCTCGGCCTCAGCGGTCACGGGAGGGTGCCCCTCCATGAGTCAGGAAGGAGAAAGGACCGGGCACTGCTGACGGACAGGAAAGCCCATCCGCGTGGGGACACACGGAGGCGCACAGCCCCGTGCGCACAGGGTCACCCGGAGAGCCTTGCGTGGGGACGGGGGGCTGCCTGTGACCCTGGATGCCGCACCTGCTGGGTCACTGCCCCTATCCCACCGCCAATGTAGGAACCCCGAGCAGCGCACGGTGCCCCGTGAGGCCAGGCCAGGGCTCAGCTGTGGAGGCAGGAGGGGAGGCCTCTCTTACAAAAGGTAAGACTCCCCAGAACTTGAAGGGGGAAAACATGCTAATTTTATGCAGAAGATACTGCGGCCCCTTCCACCCTGATTTTATCCGCGCGGTAACGTTTGAACAAGACGTGCTTCAGGACAGAAGCAGAGAAGCTCCTGTGGGTGGGAAGCGGCACCGGGAGGGTCCTGCTGCCGGGGAGCAGCCACATAGCAGGGGAGAGACCTCAGAGAGCACGGGCTCCTTTCTCACAGCGTCGCCTCCACGGGTCCCGCGGGTGACACGAGGAGCGCTCCTCCGGCCTGCCTCCGCTCCCGAGCGAGACCGGCAACCCCGGAGTCCGCCTGGAGGCGGTGCCATGACGGAGCCAGCACTTCGGGCCTCGGGCCCTGGCTGTGGTCGAGTCCCTGCTTCCAGGGGAGGAGGGGCTGAGCCGCCCATGGGTCGGAGCATCTCCATGGAGGCAGACGGGGGCCTCCCCCGGGGAGCACAGCTGTGGCCCTTGGGACCCGGGAGGGAAGACGGCGGCTCACTAGAGGGGCGGGGACTCGAGGTCGGCCGGCCCCTCGAGGCTCACTGGCTGGGGCACCTCCCGGAGGGGACCCTCGGCTTTGCCAACTCCTAGGCCCTGGACGCCCAGGCGGTGGTCCCGAGAGCGTCAGCGGTGGTATTTGCTCTCAGTTAACTTTCCGCCAATGAGCCAGTGACCCATGTTCGAACCGAGGACCTAACGGTGCAGTCCTGTGCCCGGCCCCATCTTAAGCACATTGGTAGATTCTCAGCCTTCCGTGGGAGAGAGCGTCATCCCTGTACTCGCTCATCCAGAACATTCCATCGAGCACCAGGACTTGGATTCCAGACAGGAAGACATGGCGGAGCGCTGTCTGACGGGTCCCGGCCCCCGCTGGATCCCGAGCGAGACGACAGGCCATCTACTCAGCCTCTCCTTCTGCCTCCCTGCGCTCCTCCTCTTGGGACACCCCACACGGGACACCCCACATGGGACACCCCACACCGCACACCCCACACGGTCTGTCACTGCCTGAGCTTTACCCCTCGGTTTTCTCAAACTCACCCGCCCTCTGTCTTCTCTTCCCTCTTGAGGTACCGCCCCCCGAGTGTGTGACGTCAGCCACATGCGCTGGACCCGTGGATCCTCCGCCCTCTGCTCCCAGACTCCGCCCGCTGCTCCCAGACTCCAGGACTGCCTGATGCAGCTGCCCAGCACACACCTCGGGATGAGGCCTGAAGCTCAGCACCTTTGCCCTAGACCCTAAACATCTGCCCCCTTCTGAATTGCTGGGCGGATGAGGACGCCCCGGCCTCTCCAATGCCCACTCGAGACATTTCACGCCATTTTCGATGCATACCTCGATGCCCCTTCGCTGCCCACGGGCTCGGTCCTGTATCTGCCCCCTCTGCCCAAGTCTCGTCCACCCCACCCGTCCTCCTGCCTGGGAGTCCGAGCGAGAGACGACAGCCCCTCTCTCTCAGGCTTCCCGGCTCTGGAGGGCCTTCCTTTGCATATAACACTGTCCCCACGACTTCTGGCTAGAGTGTCCCGGTGCCCAGCTGTGCCCGGTGTGCACAGAGCATTGAGGGCGTCTGTAAGGGAGAAAAATATGCCCAAACTCCTCTCTTGTGCACCAGCTCCGTGTCCATCTGTCGCTCGCACCTCCTTCCCTCCGTGTCTAAGCCGCGTGGATCATCACACGCAGGGTTCAGTCCATCACCCCCGCCTTGAAGGCACCGGACACCCGAGGGAGAAGAGACCTCGATTCCAGAGGACCAGCAGCCCCTGCTTCCTGCCATGGCTCTGCCCCCGCCCAGGGGAGCCCACACCCAGTTTCTTGGCCGCTATGACCCCTGGACTCCTAGTCTGTTTTGAGTCCTGACTCGGCGCCTGGGACACGGGGGATCGGCCGTGGGGGTGAATGTTTCCCTCTGTGATCAGCATTAGTTCCGGGTCGTTCAGGTGAGAGACTAATCCACTGAGCACCTGTTAAGTTCCAAGCGCCACCCCTCCCTGGGGGCCATGAGGGGGAATCAGACACGGCCCCGCTCCCCAGAATGCAGTGCGGGGTCATGTGGTGACAGTCGGTGTTGTCACACCTGACTGTTCCAGACCCCGAGCCTGTGAACAGAACCTGTTTTCCGAAGACCGGCGCAGGGGTCATTCATTTGTCCTGCTGGTTGACGAGGTGACGCGTCCTACAGCTCAGGACCAGGGGCAGCCGGTGACCCTCAGCAGGGAGCACGGGTCTGAGCCCGTGTGCCCTCCCGACAAGGTGCCCGGGCCGCTCGCAGCCATTCCGGCCGCACCTGCACCTTCTGAGGGGACATGGGCACCTCGTGGTGACTGTCACTGCTGTCACCAGCCAGCAGGCTCCCCGGGCTTCTCCTTCTGCGCCCACAGAGGTGGGAGGAGAAATATTTTCTTTACAAAGTCGAGATGAATTTTAAGCCACGCTACTTGGCATGAGCAGATCCCCAAGCTGTTCTGTGTTGTCTTGGCCGCTTCTCTGGCGTGTAAATTAAATTATCATTTCTGCCCCCGCGATTTTTTTCTCTTCTGGTTCCCAAATCGAGTGCCGTGTGAGAGTGAGCGCCACGCAAGAATTTAAAATGTCTTCAACAGTTTACTCCTTCATCATCAGAAATAGAGTTTCTCCAAAGGGCGACACCTCGCCTCCGAACGGCACCCCTACCCCCGCCTCGGTGGTTAGCTGTGTGTGAGGATGACGCCCCTTAAAACGGTGTGGAGGGCACGCGGAGGCTGGGCGGTGGGGGAGGGGTGGGAAGACCGGAGCGTGGGGACCGCGGGTCCGGCGGGTGAGCCTGGTCTGGAGCCGGTCCCAAGGGGGCAGGGGGAGCAGAGGCAGGGAACCCAGTCCACCACTCTGCTCCCAGCAACTCTGAACAAACCACATGCCTAATTAAGTGCATGAATCAGGTCCTCTGCTCGGCTGGGTGGGTAATTGTGGTATTTGAAAAATAAAACCTAAAAGTCCTTTAAAAAAAAAAAACCAGCATAAAACAGAGGCAGGAACGTGGAACCCAAAATTTTGGACTTAGGTGTCCTGGCATCCAAATCCTCGCCCGGCTCAGCGGCGTGAGGCTCTTCTCTGCGCCCCCAGGCCTTCATTGACGAATTGCCGTGTGTTGTCAGGTCGCTGATGTCGCCTTCTTGGAGCAAGTTAAGATAGTTCCTCCTCTTCACTTTTGTAACGAGATGTGTAATCGCCCGGAATAGAGTCTAAACACAAGAAAGAGCTCACGGCATTCAAATGTGCCTCCCTCGCTTTTCACGCGTCCGCACCTCCGCCTGACCCCCCGGGTGCAGCGCCCGCAGCTGCCCAGCTCTCCCGCTGCGGAGGCCGCAGGGCGGGCGCCTCCCACGGACCTGGTCCCAGTGTCGGGAGGTTGGCGTATCTGCGGATCGCGCCGCAGCCGCGCTAATTCTGAATCCACGGCTTCTGTAGGAACAGGTGATGTGCCCAACTGACGTCCGTTTGCTTCATGGCCTGTCCACTTGTGAATTATTTTTCTGGCAAATAAGTCATTGCTTCCTAAAGCGCAGACCAAGTTTTGAGAGCACATTCTGAAAATGCCTTAAGAGACCACAGAACCAGAGGAGCAAAGTCAGTGGCGGTGCTGTCGCAGGGGTGTCCCGGGGGCCGCAGGCCTCACCCCTGGGGGCGCCTCTCCCCTCCAGCCCGTGGTCTCCCTGCTCCATTGCTGGGCGCAGGCTGTGTAGACTCATCCAGCTCCCTGCAGGCTCTCTTTCCTGCTCACTCTCTCACCCACAGGAAGGGAGCTATTGATTTCGGATGATGACGTGTCCGTCCCCCTCGCTGAATGTGTCCTGTTGAGTATCAACAGCTCAGTGGAGCCGCGGGTGATCGGGTGTGCGGGGGCCAGGCTGACCCCGGAGCCTCCGTGCCCACACCGCTCACAAAATCGCTCCGCACACTGGGCAAGCCTGCCAGGACCCGTCGTGGCATGTGGTGGGAAGTGAGGGGCTGGGCACAGGGTCCCGCCACGTCGGAGGGTCTGCTGCTGCCCCCTTGGCCCCCAGCACACACCACCGCCCACTGGTTGTTTATGCTCAACCCACTGTATTCTTTCTTTAAAAAAATTTTTTTAATGTTTTATTTATTTTTGAGAGAGAGAAACAGACAGCATGAGCAGGGGAGGGTCAGAGAGAGAAGGAGACACCGAATTGGGAGCAGGCTCCAGGCTCTGAGCTGTCAGTACAGAGCCCGACACGGGGTCCAACCCACAAACCTCAAGATCATGACCTGAGCTGAAGTCAGATGCTTAATGGACCAGCCCCCAGGCGCCCACTGTATTCCTAGATTCCAGTAAAACGGCTCGTTCATTTTCCAGTAAAATATTTCGTCCATTCCTCTCTTGGAACATTTATTTGTTTCCTCATTTTTGACACTCAGTGTAAACCCTTTATGAGGCATGTTAAGCTTTCCAACACTGCATGCACCGTGCAGATCGCACGCGCTGGGCCCCACAGTGCCTTGCGGGTGTAGCCGCAGCTCGATCCGGAAACAGGCATTCAGGAAGCGCCCCCACCACGGTCACCCACACCCGCACCGGGGTCCCCGTCCCCCTGGTGGTGCAGCTGGAGCCGCGTGGGTGCCGGTGGAGCTGTCCTCTTCCGGTTGGAACCAGGTTCTGATATTTACCTGTCGCTGCACTTAGCGGTGGTTCCACCGCCCACGGGTCACCGCCGTGCGGGATTCTGCTGTTGCCCTTTCCACCGTCGACGGGCCGCTGGGCTGCTCTGGGAACATTCTAGAGTGTGCGTCCCGGGGATCGTGTGTGTGCCTCCTGTGGGAGCCTTGCCTGGGAGGGAGCGGCCCGTTGTGCGCGATCCTCGGTTTGGTGGAGCCGCCGCACAGATTCCAGAGGAGTCGCCGCCTCGCGCTCCCGCCAGGAGCCCGGAGGTTCCAGAGGCTCTGGGTCTCCTCCAGCACACGGCCCGTCTGCTGCTGTCACCGTCACGACTTCGGAGCGTGCGTAGTGTTACAACACAGCACTTTAAATCTAATTTACGGGAGGGCAATTTACATATTGTGAAATGCACTTCTTTTAAGTGACTAGTTTTTTAATTTTTTTCATTTTTTTTTTTTTTTGAGAAAGAGAAATAGAGTGCAAGCAGGGAAGGGGCGGAGAGAGGGAGACACAGAATCTGAAGCAGGCTCCAGGCTCTGAGCTGTCAGCGCAGAGCCCGACTCGGGGCTCAAACTCAAGAACCACGAGATCATAACCTGAGCAGAAGTTGGACACTTAACCGACTGAGCCCCTCAGGTGCCCGGTAAGTGACGGGTGTGATGAGCTTTGACAACTATCTACCTTTTCATCGACTTAAATAGGCCGTCATGCCCCCTCTGGCCGGGCTCCCCACCCCGGGGCTCAGGCCACCGCCGACCCGTCTCTGTCTCTGTGGGTTGGTCTCGCTCCTCTAGAATCTCGAATAACGGAAGTGGAGGCGCGCCGTAGGCTCTGTGTTGTGTCGGGCGCCCGCCGGCCGAGGACCGTGGCTGAGGTTCAGCGTGTGGTCATGCAGACGGCATTTACCCATGTTTATCGCCGGATCTGACCCAAACCACTTGGCTGTTCACTCTCTTGCTGAATAGGCTGAGGTCACGAGGGAAGCAGATACGGACAGACACAAACAAGCCTGCCTTAGACCTGAAGTCGTCCCTTCTCTGGGGCAAGCGTCGGGGGCCAGGTGGCCGGTGTGGCCCGACCCTGTAAGACCCCGGCCAGCGGCGGCCCAGCCAGCTGTGGGGTCGGCACCCCAGCCTGCAGACGCGGGCGTCCACCATCTCACCATCTCGCTCTCCTAGGGGTGGGTGCTGGCGCTCCCCCCGGGTTCGTTTTTAGGAGACTTTGGCTGTGCGAGCAGCTTGAGGGTCACGTCAACATTCACTGGAAAGTGCTCCTGTTCCCCTGAGGACTCGTGGCGGGGGGCTTTCCACGTGTCCCTCCATCAGCAAGTAATATCTTGTTTTCTGAGAAATGGCTGTTTTGCCTGTTTTTAATCAGGTTGCTGTGGATGGAGTGTTAGTGTCTCCCTGTCCCCGGATTTACATGATGACCCCTGTGTCCCCAGTGATGGCTTTTGGGGGTGGTTCGGTCATGAGGGGGAGCCCCATGGACAGACCCAGGGCCCTCGTCAGGGACAAAGAGAGCAGAGAGGTCCCTCCGGCACGTGAGCACAGAAGGAGTCAGCAGTCAGAGGGCCTGGGAGGGGACGTCCCCAAGGCCAGACCCCGAGGGGCCCAAACACAGTCTCACGGCCTCCAGGGCTGAAAGAAGTTAACGCTGGTTAAGACCCGTCCTTGGTGTCCGGTCACAGGTGGCCTGTGGGTCCCGCTCGGTGAGGTCTCCTCCCCCGTCCGCGGCTGGATGTTTCATCTTCTAATGTTATTGGACAAAGAACAGAGGTTTTTATCTTGATGAAATCCAACTCGCTGATTCTTCTCATTTATGGTTAAGAGTGATTCAGAAATCTTTACCTAATGCAGGGTTTTCTCCTACATATTCTTCCAGAAATTTTGTATTTTTAAGTTTTTACACTTTGGTCTATTTCTGCTTCAAGCTAAATTTTGTGTGAGCAATGAGGTAAGAGTCCAAGATATATCTGTCCGTTCGCTTGATTTCATCCTATTTTAGGCCACGCCAGGAGTGGCTGTTCCTGAGGTGTGATCCCTGTGAGCCCCGGAATGTTCCGCACGGTCTGGGGTCTGGCCGGTGGGCGCGCGGATGCCCCTGCGGGCTCAGGACGTGCCCCCCGCCCTCACAGGCCTGCGGCGCATCCCCAAGGCTGTTCCTCCGGAGAAGCCCTCCGAGCAGGAGCCGCTCAGCCCTGCAGCGCCACCCCCACCCCTCCCCCAGCAACGCGCCCTGTTTCAGAAAGTTCCTGTTGGTTTCTCATTGAATTTCGCTTCTTTCCTTTGACTCTGTGTTCTCCCTTGGGGCTCCTGCCGCTGGTATTCGGGAACTTCCCAGACCCCTGTTTCCACGCACTGCTCACCGTGCTTCCGTCTGGGGGCGCCGGGTCCCCCCGCGCCTCCTGCGGCCACTGGAAATCTGCCGTCAGGGGCTTCGGCCTGTGCATAGTTTCTTGGTTCCGGGCTCTGCATCTGGTTTGTCTTCATGAGTCCCCACCCTTGGTGACAGCCCCACTTTTTCACGAATTCGCCGCATTTTGCGTCTGTTGTCTTGCCCCCATCCCCGAACCGCCGCAGAGCCCTGCCGCCAGCTCCGGGGGCTGTGCCAGCACCGGTCAGTCTGTGGTCTCCGCTCCCTCCCGGTCTGTGTCCTGTGGCACCGTCGTCCGGAGACGGTCTTTTCCGGAGCAGAAGACGCCGTCCATAAAATGTTGTAGCCTCTAATGACGTCACCCCTGCCAGAGGTCGTCTCGTTCCAGCCGGGGCCTGTGCCCCTAGCACTGGGTCTTGGATGGCCTGCCCGAGGCCCCCAGGCTCCTATGGGCGGCCCACGTCTCCACAGCCGGCCCCTCCTGGGTCAGGAATTCTAACCTTCTGCTCATGACGGTGACCGGAGCTCCCGTGTTTTTTAGAGGCTTTTGGTTTCCAGCTTTGCGGAGGGAAACCCAGCCCTGCCCTGAGCCTCTCCGTGCTCACACGGGCCCCGCTGGCCACTTTGTCCCCTCAGTCTCCTGCCACGCCTGGAGCCGCTGCCTCAAGGGCCCCTCTCCTGCTGCCCCAGCGGGTGGCCGTGCCCTCCGCTCTCCTCTGGGTGCTCTGTAGGGACCCCAGGCCCCGCAGGCCTCCCGCCTCCCCAGAGACGCCTCGGTCTCCGTCGTGGACCAGGGAGGCACTCGGCCCGCAGGAGGCCGCCCCTGCGCCGCGGGATGGGCAGCAGCCTCTCTGCCTCTCACCTCCGTCCGGAGCCGTCTCTGGTCCTGGAGGCCCCGCTCCGTCCACGGACAACGTGCAGAGTCGCTCAGAGAGTGACACGGAGTCCGGGCCTCATTCTGCGTCTCGGATGGAAATCAGGTCGCTTCGAGCTCTGAGACTCCGCTGCACAGCGAGCCCCCCTCCGTGTCCCCCGCCTGCCTCCCACCAGGGTCCGAGCCTGTTCTGCCTCGTGGCTGTCGGATCCGTTTGCCCTTCGCGAGTTATCACTTTCATCGCTGTGACGGCAGGAAGGCACTTTCCGATGCCCTGAAGATGCCTTCCCTCTTCGTATCTTTCCACACCTTTTAGAATCAGTTACTGAGTTTCTCAAAAAAAAAAAAAGTGCTATAAGATTTTGATAGAAATTGCATTTCAGAGTGATTCAGGGAGCATTGACATCTTTGCAATATCGAATTTTAAATAGTCATTGTTAAAAATAAAAATTTGTATTCCAAGATGCCAAGTGATAAACCGAGAATATGCCACTGAGTTCTGAGTAGTCCTTGTGATTCAGCGGCGTCTCGATGCTCTGGGGAAATGCGGCACTTATGACACTGATGCTCCTGCGTCGCACCAAGTCTTTCCTGCGTCCGACTGTCTGTGTGTCGGGGGCCCTGCCGAGTCAGGGGGCCACGCTGTGGCGCACCACCCCACCCTCACCTTTCGGGACACAGACAGGGCTGCACCAGCCCCCAGGAGTGGGGCAGGGCTCCCAGCCCCTTCCCTCGTGGGAACACCGAGCCCCTCAGCCCAGGGTCCAGCTTCTCTGCTGGCGACTCGGGTCTGCACGCCCGTTCAGCCCTGCGCCGAAGGCGGGGACCCTCCGGAGGGGCCCCAGCGCACCTTCCGCCCAGCCTGTCCCTGCTCCCATGTGCTGTTGCCAAGAGCACCCCTCCCGTCAGCTTCCCGCAGGCAGGTCCTGCTCCCCAACTGTGGGGAACACTTGGGAGGAGGCAGGAAGGGTCTGGAAGGAGATTTAGGGAGCGCGACCCCGGGGACCTGGCTGCGCTCCGCCCGAATGCTCTGTACCCCGCGTCCCCCGCCGGGCCCCCCGCCCCCCGCCTTGGTTCAGTGTGGGCTGCTGACGCCTGAGTGCCTCCCCCGAGGGCCGACCCACTTGTTCCAAACGTGCCCAGACTCGGGTTTTCCAGGCTGCCCGCGTGCGGCCAAGGTCCAGGCCTCTGACCTTCAGGACGCCTTCCTGCTGTGCCCTCTGCCCCGGGAGGCGCTGGGACCCGTGAGGCCGACGTGTGGGCGCCGACCACCCAGCCTCGAAGACGCGGGGGTCAGTAACCCCCACCCGCCCCGGACCTCACAGCCCCTGTCATCCGTGCGGGGGCGCCGGTTCTGGGAGACGGAGGGGCTTTCTGGGTCCTGGCCTGGGGCCACCCCTTTATCCGAGGCTTACAACCCAAATCCCTAAAGCCCTTACGTGCAAAGAAACGCCAGTTCTAACTTGATGTTTTCTTGACCATTTTATTCTTTTCCGTGGGGGGTGGGGGCTCTCTGGACATCAGCCTCTGCTCCCCCAACACGGGACACCCGTCTCTGCATCGGGGACCATCTCACTCACAGACTGGTTTCTTCCAACGAGCCCTGTTCTGGAAAATCAGGGCCCCTCAGAGAGCCTTGAGGTGACAAGAAGTATCTTTCTTGTCGCCTCTGACAAGCGTCTCCCCAGCGCATAATAAATGCAGAAAATGTCTCATCACAATAAAATTTAAAAATACACTAAACCGGTTGCTAACTATGATTTTTGTGATTATTAGAATACTCTTATTTTATATTATTAAAGTTGGATATTTTAAATGAGATTTTCTATCCTCTTGAGCAGCCCAAAACGCAGGGTTTTTTTTTAATTAATTGAATTCCTCTACATTTTGATTAAACCCTTAACCAAGATTACCATATATGAATGATAAAATGAAATTACTCCTAAAACTATAGTTGACTTCAAAATTTCTGACTTTCAACGCTATTTATTTATGAAAACCAGGCAGAGAGCTATTACCGTCATGTTATCTTTGTCGGGAAAGACCGCACCGCAGCCTCACCTCACACCTGCTCTCTGGGCTCCAACCCGCCCGCCTCCCTGCCACAGGCCCTTTGCGTGTGCTGCTCTCCCACCGTTTCTGCCTCTCCAATAGACCATCCTTTCTACCATCCCCTGCTCATCCGAGGGCCCTCATCCCAGGGACCACTCCCCAGAGAAGACTTTGTGACCCCTGCCACGCCAAGCTCAGCTCAGTCCCCTCCTGCCCCTCCCCCACCATCCAGGGAAATTTCTCGTCCTCTGACGCTTATATATAACCCCGAACCGTCATCGTCAGCTGTGGCTCCCTCCTGGACCGTGCTCCCTGGAGCCAGGGCCGTCTTCCCTGAGGCTGGCGCATCCCAGGACCCGGCGGCCGGGCTGTGAGAGGAGCACAGCGTCCACAGCCCAAGGTCAGGGGCCGTTCCCGCCCGGCCGCCTGTCAGGAGTGTTGTTTTGCAGACTCAGGAAGCCTGGGCAGGAACTCACTTTCACAAAGGGAGTCTGGGATGATGACATTTTTCTGAGGGTCACTAGGACCTGGAACCTCTAACCTGGAGTGCTCAGGCCGCCGCCGCACCCGGCACGCCCTTGTTTCTTTAGGCTCTGAGAACGGCCAGGTGACACTTTAATTCAGACGATTTTTCTGGTGACAGAGTCTCTTACACTCGTTCACGGAGAAGCTGCTCTGAGCCCAAGGAAAGGTTTTATTGAAATGGCTCCGGAGGCTTCCCTCTGCTACAGCGTGTCCCTTCCCTTCGGCACGGTGCCCGCTGTCCCGGGACAGCCCCCCGCCCCGCCGCCAGCCCCTCTCCTCCCTGAGCCGGGGCACCGTGACCACGCGGTACCAGTGACGAGCCCGAGGAGGGTCCCCTCGGCTCCGGGGGGGCGGGCGAGCCTGTCCCCAGCTGTGCCGATCAGCCCAGGGACCCTCAACGAGCCGGGGCCCCGGCAGCTGGTTGGCGAGGCACCGCCCTCTCCCGCTGAGGCCCTGCCGGCCGCTGAGCTGCCCCACGGAACCTCCCGCCGTGCAGCGTCCTGGCCGCTGCCGTGAGCGGGCTGCTCTCCGGTCTGTGCCCGGGACGGGCTGCGGCGGAGCTCCGCGTGGCAGCCCGTGTCTGGGCTCCTCCCTCCGTGGACGCTGCCATCAGAGCCTTCCACGCCCTCCCGCCAGCGAGGACCCCCTGGAGCCGGTCATCACACACGTCCGTTCGGCCTGGCCTGCGCAGGGGAATCCGTTTGACCTACGGTTGGTGAAGACAGCTCGCTGTGGGTGAGGCCGGCAGAGGTCCACCTGCTTCCTCCCTCCCAGCCGACCCCGACGGGGCAGCTGCCTGCACAGCTGGCCAGATGGGGCTTCACAGCGGGGCCGCCGAGGGCTCCGGCCTGCCGCGACTCAGCAGTGAAAACGTGGACGCGATGTATTCGTGTGCCTGCATTTCAGAGGCAAACGTCACTGGTGAGAGAAGCAGTGGCTTCCCTGTGGCTCTTCCCCACAGCTGCTCTGAGGGTGGGGTCCCGGGCTAGTGTCCACGTCTACACAGCCTGACCCTGGGAGGCGTGGAGGGGGCAGAGGTCAGGGAGAGCCATGGTGTCGAGACAGCCCTGGCCTGCCATGGACAGGTGCAGCACACCCTCTCCCCTCTCCCCTCCTCTGTGCCCCCGGGGTTCCCTGAGCGCCTGGCCCTCAGCCCTGGTTAGGGCGTGGGGTTCCCAAAGCCACAGATGGGCTGGTCAGAGGACAGAAGGTGGCAGGTGGGAGCCGAGAGGTGACGTGGGCTGGACTGGCCTGAAGCTGGGGCTGGGCAGAGGGGTCTGGAGCTGGGGATTTGAGCTTGGGGGCCTCGAGATGGGGTCGCCAGCTGTGACTGCAGCAGTGCCAGCTGGATCCCATCAGGACCCCGCCTGTGCTGAGCCCAGCTCAAGTGTATGTTATACCCATGGATGGATGGATGGATGGACAGATGGATGTATGGATGGATGGATGGACGGATGGACGGATGGGTGGGTGGGTGGATATGGATGGATGGATGAATGGATGGATGAATGGATGGGTGAATTGGTAGATGGATGGAAAGACCTAAAAGGAAAGAGAATTTTAGAAGCAAATAGGAAAACAGAATGTTGTACAGGCAGGAAAGACAAATAAAAACAAATAATACAAGCAAATAATTCAGTTTAAGCTCCCAGGAATACCCTGCTGCACAGTCCACACTGAAGACCCGGGGCTCAGCTGGGGGGGTGGGGGGTCCTTCTGGGAAGGGACACAAATGCTGGGTGGCCCCCCGGGTCCTGCTCGGGGCTCGGACACCCCCTGTGGGCACCACGTCCGTGACCTCCCCACACCCCCTCCTCCACTTTCTTCCAGAAGGCTGCAGAGAGTCTAAAGCTGAAGCCCCGTGCTCGGGCCGGGGAGAGCGCCCACAGACCCCCCTGCTGAGCCAGCCAGATCTTGAACCTCGGTCCCAGGCACCCAAGCCCACTGCCTGTCACGCAGCCCTGCCACCCGCTGTGGGCTCCCCGACGAGACACCGGCAGGAAAGGAAATGGGAGAGAGGGGCTCGTGGGGGTCGGAACCTGCAGGACGGGCAGTGAGCGGGGCGAGTCTCATGAAGAGCACCGTGTGAGCCACTCAGTCCTGTTTCCCGGGAGAGCCCAGCCCAAACGGGGCACAGAGACCGGCGGGGGAAGAGGAGGACCCAGGCGCCTGCCCCGATCACCCCCAGCCCAGGGTCAGTCCCTCTGGGGGTGCAGGCGGGTCCTGGGAGCAGCGAGGACCTCGGAAGGACGGGGCTGGGGCGGGAGGGTCCTGCTAAGTGTGAGACTCAGCTACAAGCCCCGCCTCCCACTCCAAGGCCACCCCGGGGTGGACAGCCCCCCACAGGAGGTTCCCACGGAGGCAGAGCCCACTCGGAGCCCCCCTGGGGGAGCGGACGGTGCTACAACCAGCCTGCTTGCACAACCCTCTCCTCAGACGCCGCGCCGACTGGAGAGAAGGGCAGTGTGGGCAACCGGCAAGGTTTACACGTCACCCCCAAATGTTCACATGCTGGGAAAAGACCTTTCTACCTCGTTTTCTCGTTTTCCGTGCAGAGATCCAAAAGAAATGTCGTAAGCCCTAAAATGTCAATTTTATTTTACAAACACAGGAACCTAACATCAAGAGAAACAATGCCAGCGGAAACGGCAAAATTTTCAGACGGGGTGAAACAGGATGTGCTGAGCTCTGTGACCGGCCCCCCATGCGGGGCTCTCGCAGAGTAGCTCTCGTATGTAACACCGGGGTCACCTCCCGACCTCGCTGTCCGCAGAAGGGTCACCGTCCACACACACGTCCCCAGGGGCTCCCGTGACGAGACTTCACAGAGACCCGCACGTGGTTATCCAGGAGGACTGTCCCCCCAGGGGCATGAGGTCTGCGGGCCGCAGGCAGGCGAGGCCAGGGCGCAGTCCCCTGGGGCAGAGGTGCGGCCGCCAGCCCTCCCCTGAGCTTCCTCGGGGCCTCAGGAGTGCGGAGAAAAGCCCCCGGGCAGAATCTCAGGGTCCCACTGACCGGGCCGCACCATCCACACTGCACGAGCCACCTGCTGCCTGCTGGTCACTTGTCCAGAGTCCTGGGGACACGGGTCTCCGCACCCTCCGCCCAGGGCCTGGTCTGTGCTTCCCACGGGGTCAACCCCTGCTGGTCCTTAGGGCAGGACCCCCGGGTCCTGAGACACCACCCGCCCGTGCCCCGCCCAGAGGGCCCCAGGTAACATCTCCTCACCGGAAGGGCCCGGCCTCTGTCATCAGTCTACCCCGCACACACCTGTGCTCTGGTGTGGCCGCCCGAGTCCCAGCTCGTGAGGCTGCTCCGCCACGGATCCAGAGGGCCTGAGAGGCCTGGACGCCCGCACCGTGGCTCAGCTGAGCACAGGGATGGGCTCCTGGAGGGAGGTGTTCAGATGCACCTTTGTGAGGGTCCCCGGGAGCCCAGTCCTGCCGTGCTCCCCCTCCGGGCTGGTGTCCCCTCCCCGCAGAGCTGGGGTCTGGCCCGGGTGGGGGGCCGGCCTCGCCCGGGGCGGCAGGAGTGCTGAGGGCCTCCGTCCCACACGGCACGCCAGGCAGGAGCGCTGGTGATTTTCCATGAGACACACATTATTTTTGTTTAGTGAGTTCAGAGTAGCTACTTGGAGGCGATCGACCATTATGGTTTATGGCTTTGACTCTGAGGCTGAGCGAATGGCCCCCACGGGCGTCTCAGATGAACTTGAAATGTTTTGTGAGTGTCTTGAATGTTTTCAAGTGCGTGTGTGTGTGTGTGTGAGAGAGAGAGAGAGAGAGAGAGAGATCAAAATCGATGCTCACAGCTCACTGCTATCTTTACGCCTCCTCTGTTCTGGGTGGTTCCGCAGGGAAGAGAGTGAGGAGGGGTGAAGCCGTCCCGTAAAATCAGGCTCAGGAGCGTCACCAGCCGCACACTTGGAGCGTCGCTTGCTGGAGCCATATAGCCGTCGCGTCACCAAGACTGACCTACGCTTCTCTTGACCGTGACACAGACACTCAGCCCTTGAGTGGCCGCTGGTCACAGTGCGCACAGGACAGAAAGCGGCCTTGGCTCTGCTCCAACTGGCGTGCCAAGATTTTACATTAATGTTTCACTTAAAAAATTTAAGCTCTGCCACAATTTAGTATAATTTTCCTTTTTGACTGACTGTTTCCAGTTAAGCAGCCAGGCTCCGGCGCATCAGACCGGAGGGTCTCCTGCAGCCACGGGCGATGCTGTGGCCGCTGCTCAGGCAGCAGAGAGGCCGCAGGCAGCCAGGACAGGGGAGGCTGCCCCACGAGTGGGCTGCAGGGGAGAGCTGGGCGGGCAGGGAGCGGGGGGCTGAGTGAGCAAGGATGTCCAGGAAGAGGTGAGCTCCCTGCAGAGCGAGTGTGGATGGAGGGCCGTCAGGTGGGAGGGGCCACGAGGTGCAGACTGAGCCCGGGATGCTGGCCCAGATCTAGGGCCGGCCAGGCAGTGGGCGCTGGGCCAGGGATCCAGACATTGGAGCCGCACAGTGGGGGTGATAAAATTTTCCTGACTCAGTGAAGCGTTCCGCATCCCTGACAGGGCCTGGATGCTTCTCCGGGGAAGCAGGGTCCCCTAACTGTCCCAGGAGGGTGGCGGCCCAGGAGGGAGCCTTGGGGCCACCCCCATCTCCGTCTGGGCTTTTAGCTTCCCATCCCCAATTCTGTTGGCACGGTCCTTTCTCTCTCCTCTCTGCCTCACCTCTCATCCGTCCTGACCCGTGTTCTCTGTGGGTCCAGAGGCCACCAACCTACCCAAGGCCTTGAACGTCCCCTGTCCCTACACTGAGTAACCTTGGCCACCAGTTGTCCTCAACACGCACCCTCACTTATCCCTCCCCGGACTGGAAACCAGGCACAGAAGGACACTGTCCCCAAGGTCTAGGTGACATACATGACAGTCAGTGTCAAGAGGGACCCTCCAGGGGCCGCTGGCTCCAGGGCACTCCCAGGTCAGCTCCTCCACACAGATGGGCCGCCAGGTGACAATGAACTTGGGGAAGCCGCCAACCGGCTCCTGTCTTCCCAGACTGTGTCTCCGAGGCCCGTTCTCCCCAGGCCTTCCTGGAGGGGCCGGTCAGCCAGTCCTGGCCCCTCTTCACTCTTCCCAGCATCAGTGACAACAGGGACAATGCCCACATTAAATCCTCACAGTTTTATTCATTTTCTGTCACGATGGTAGTTAATCACAAACTTGGCGGCTCAAACACAGAAATTCACTACCTAACAGGGCTGCGGTCACATGCACAAAATGGATCTCATTGGGCTAAAATCGAGGCTCCAGGGGAGACCCACTTCTTCGTCTTTTCCACCTTCTAGAAGCACCCGCCTTCCTTGGCTGGAGGCCTTTCCAGGCCCGCTTGCCACTGGAGGGTCTCTGCCTGTGACCCTCTTCCGCTTTCAGGGGCCCCGGTGGTGCCCTGAGCCTGTCCAAATGGTCCAGGACCACCTCCCTGCCAGCTCACTCGGAACCATACTCCCGTCTGCACACTGATTCTCCTTGGCCTCGTAGCCTGACCAACTCCCAGGTTCTGGGGTTTGGACCCGGACACCGCCAGGCGTGAGTGCGAACGCCATGCTGCCTACCACAACTGCTATCTGCGATAAAGCAGGAACCGAGTAATATGCGTGCGATGGTGGAACGTGTCCCAGGGGCTTTGCAGCCTTTTTGAACTAAAGACTCTAAATAGAAATATTTAGCCAATCCTTCTCACGAAGTACACTTAAGAAGAAGGAAAGGAAACCCCACCATCCAGGGCAAAGTCAAACATCAGGATCTACTGGTATCAACAGATGAGTCTTTGTTTACTTTGACCCCAGGGGACTTGAAACGGTCATAACCATTTAATAAGGAAAGACCCGCCACTCCGCTGGTGCCACTGAGGGAGACCAGGCTGCATTTCCAAAGCCTCTGCTCCCAATACTTGTGTCACCAGGATTACAGTGGAATCGTACCCAAACTCCAGGCTGAGGCCAGGCTGTGCGGCGGAGGCCGGGGCAGGGGGCAGGGGTGGGGCGACCAGGCACCCAGGTTTCTTGGGAGGTCTTTCAGTCTGCAAACCAGGAAGGCGGCAGACACGCGGGGACCGCGGCTCCCCCTTCTCGGGTGCAAGGTTGCCCAGAATCAGGGCACAAGGATGTTCTGCTGGTCCTGAGAAACGGAAAGATGGAGTTGCCAAATGCACCCTGTGCAGGCCCCCCCATCTCCAGGGGCGATAACCCCGTGGGGGTCTCCCAGCTCATCTCACAAATGGGACACTGGGCTCGGAGTCACACGTCTGGCTCACGGCCCAGTGAGGGCTCCGGCCCAAGCGGGTCTCGCCCCAAAGCCCACGCTCTGAACCTCAGCATTTAGTGGCTCCTTTCGTAGGCTGTCCGCTACTGGTTTGCTGTCCATCTACTGACCTCCATGGTTGTGGTGGAATCGGAAACAGCTGAGCATAGTGTGTGTGTGTGTGTGTGTGTGTGTGTGTGTGTGTGCGCGCACCTGTGCGTGTGCGTGTGGATATGTGGGTGTGTAGGTGGGGGAGTGATATAAACCTGTAAGAAGTCCCCTCTCTCTCTGACTTTATTTAAATCCTTTATATAAACCTTTCATAATGAAGGTTCTCTGGCCTTAAACCTGAACCGAAGCCTTAACCAAAATCAAATGCAACCCACTTCCTTCCAGAAATGGTCTGCGTCAGCCCTGCCGACTTGGAACTGAGCCACCGCGAACCCAGACAGGTGTGTGCGCTTCACTCGGGGTTCCTGGAGCCCCCGAGACCTTGGATCCAGATACCGGATGTCTGAGGCTCCAACAGCCTCCTGCCGGAAAATAGGCCATTTGCGTAAAAGGTGTATTGGATTTGAGGGGAAAGAAAGGCACATAAACTGAAAGCTTGAAATAATGTATAACTATTAAAAGATGTTGAAAAATTCATCGTATCTGTTTAGGGATCTCTGGGGTGAAGGGGAGGCGAGCGTGCTCCGGCCGGAATTGTTGGCTGATGTTATTCATGACCAATGTTATCAGCCTCCATCCAGCCGCACATTTTCACATTCAGCTGAACTCTGCCTCCGTGCACACCGGCCCAGCGGGGAGATCCCTGTACTCCGGCACAGACCGCACGGCAGACGGGAGCAGAGATTTTCAACGGTGAGCTTTCAGCCGGGACTTTCCTGAGGTCTCCATCACCCCCTGGCTGTAGGACCACCGGCTGGCGGTAACAAGCCCACAGGATTTTTCCGTGAAGACCCCGCCTAACCGCCTGACTCCGGCAGCTGCTCTGTGGGCACCCTCCTCCCGCAGGGGACCCGCCGTCCGGCCCGCGGGCAGACGGCTCCCCTCCTGCCCTGGGCTGGAGCTCACCCCACTGGCCCGGGGGGCCGGCCGGGCGTTTCTGGTTCCTCCTCTGGCAGTTTGAAAAGTCCAAACGTGGACACGGACCACGTGCACACACATCACACACAGGTGCCCATGTCCTCAAGGGTTTAAGTGTCTGCAAACAGACTGCTTTATGTCGAGTACAGTTTTAGACCCAAACATAAAAATAAATCTTTATCTTATTCTAGTCTTTTTCTTTTTAAATTTTTTATGTCTTTATTTTTTTTATTTTGAGAGAGAAACAGAGAGTGAGCAGGGGAGGGGCAGAGAGACAGAGAGACACGGAATCAGAGGCAGCTCCAGGCTCTGAGCTGTCAGCACAGAGCCCCACACGGGACTCGAACCCATGAACCGTGAGATCATGACCTGAGCCGAAGTCAGATGCTTAACCGACTGAGCCCTCCAGGCACCCCGCTAGTCTTTTTCTTAAAGAAAAGTTTACCTACTTATTTTGAGAGAGAGAACACGCACATGTGAGCGGGGGGAGGAGCAAGAGAGAGAGGGAGAGAGATCTCTCAGCACAGAGCCCCGCTCAGGACTCCATCCTATGAGCCGTGAGATCACGACCTGAGTCAAAATCCAGAGTCGGACACTTAATGGAGCCGCCCAGGCGCCCCTTGTCTTTTTCTTTTCAGTGATAAAAACGCGTGTCTCTCTTCAGTACGACTAAATTAACTTTTTAAAACTGATCCTATTTTGTGTGTGCTCTGACGTGACACTGTGACATCACGGGGACGTGGCAGCCCAGGGCGCCCCCGGGTGTCCACCTAGGGCCACATGCTTCACAAGAACGCTGTTATGTGCCCTTGTTTGCGGGGCATCGGAAAGTCCAGAGAGCAGCAGAGCCAGCCGCACCCATGAAGACGGCTTGGACCTCACTCAGCAGCGTCCGTGGCACTGATGCCGGCTTTCTCATGAGCTCAGGTGACTTGATGAGTCTGCTAGGAGCTGGGAAAAGGTTCCAGAAGCTGCGAAGCCACATACAATGGCAGTTTCTGTGGCTCTGGCAAGCTCCTCACGTCTGCGGTATTGGCTCTCTTCATTGTCATCTTTCTGAGTTCCGGCGTGAGAATTGGGGCTCACCCTGGAGGAGGTGAACGCAGCAGGTGTAGACAGCCAGTGTGTGCTTCTTGAACGGAGTCTGAGACCAGTTTTCCGTGGCCCCCGGGGCGCTCTGCTTCCTTGGACCCACACTTGGACACCTAGACCCCTGTTTCTGGTCTCCCGCTCGTCTGATTCACCGGCACGCGGCGCCCTCCCCGCCACAGGCTGCGCTCCTTGGGTACAGGTGCACCACGTGGGGACTCACAGCGACCTGCTGGGAGCCATTTTCTGAGGTGCTTATCGAGCAGGGGCGAGGATGCCGAGGGGCCGGGCCACCTGCTCGCTGATCTCGATGTCACCAAGGTCTCCAGGTGCAGAGTTGGCAACTGGGACCAATTAGGAATTGTGATTGAAGCAGAGTGTAATTAATTATATAATTTGAGCGAGTCGGGTTTTAATTATACTAAAATTGCACCGTGCACCCGGGGCATTTGGAAGGATCCCCAGCGGAAGGCGTCCCGCCAGGAAGGCAGCGCCGCACGCACCCGGGGCTCATTAGTCTCCGCCTCCCGCTGCGTGCCCAGCGTGGGCCGCTCACCTCAAGACAGCGCCCGGGACGCCCCGCTCCCTGGGGTCTGCAGCCCGCCGCAGTCGGGGAGGCTGGTGACCGGCGGCAAGGGGGCCTGGGCGCGTGGCCCGCTGGCGCCGGCAGGAGCATGGGGGGAGGCCTCGCCCTGTCACTGTGCACGGACTCTAGTCGCTCCAGGGGAAGAGCGTGCTGCACCAGCTTGATGCAAATTCCTAGCACTCGGTTTTACATCCCACACCTCTGGGCTACTCCGAGGGACAGCCATCGAGTGGATGGTGTAAATTCTGCATCATTAGTTTCTGGCACTACTTGGAAATCTCTGGAAAATGGGGTGTTTGCTCTGGCAGTGATTTCTGATTCCTCAGAGAAGCTCCATAGTCGCACGAATTGGACATCGCATGGCCTGGACGTGCACCGACATCACCGGGGAGCCACTGTCACCAGGAGTAAGTGCCTCATGGCTCCCTGTGGGCCTCTGTGGTGTGACTGCCCGCTGTGTGCACGGGGTCCAAGCCCTCGGTGTCCTCGCCCTGCAGCACCAGACCAGCACACACCTGCCCACCCCCTGCTCCTTAGAGGGGTGGCTCCGCTGGCCCCTGGCCCTCCTGGAGGGCACCCCCAGCACAGCGAGTCAGCGGGAGCAGACTCTGGCCCGAGGGGAGCCTTGTGGAAAGCTGCCTGGCCCCGTGGTCTCCTGCCTCCAGAGGCAGGATTTGTCCCCGCCAGCACTCTGCTGTCCACCAAGCGGTGGCGCTCACTCCCCCGTCCATCTCCCACCTCCAGAGCCTCGCGAGGCGGCCTGGAATCTGCCCACCCGCCCGTCCTGGGCTCCGCTGGCTTGTCCCCCAGAGAGCATGCCCCAGTGACAAGTATTTGCAGAAAGTGTCATCTGCGTTCTTAGGAGGAGGTCTGCCACCTGGGCTTCCATCTGGAGCAAGCGGCCGAGTCCGTCTCCGCAGGAACCATGAGGCCTGTGGCGGGCACGGAGCAGGCGGTGGCCATGCGAGTCCCCGAGGAACTCTAACACGCTGAGCGAACCTGGGGTATCACAGCTACGTTCCGTGTTAAATTGGACGGAGCACCCAGAGTACCTTCAAGAAATGTCGAACGAGTGGCCAGCAAAGTGGATCATTCATGTCGCTATAATCACAGAATCCTCAGCTAGAGAAACCCCGAGCTCATCCTGACACCCAGGGGCCCGCGCTCAGGCGGCGGCACCCGATTCCTCTGAAAGCTACACATTCAGCTACCAGCCTCCCGGGGCCCTGGCTAGGAGCCCACCCCGGGGAACTGGGACACCGCCATCCAGTCCACACCTCCACGCTCTGAGCATTAGGGACAGCTCCCGAGGTAAAGACAGAAGGCGCTCCGGGGCAAAGTCAGTGCCGTGCGCGGCTCTCTGCGTCCTGTCCTCGCCAGCGGACGGTGAGCTGTGCCCGGGGGCCAAAGGCCTATCATCGCCGTCACGCTTGCTGACTCAGCTCCACGAGGAAAGACCTTCACAGATAATAATTACCAACTCCGTTGACCTCTCCGCATCCTAATAAATTACATGGAACCAGTGACGGGACCCACCAATTCGTTCTTCAAGCCTGCCCTATCCCGCACCCCCTGGTTCATCCCGTCCGAGGCCCACCTGTCTACCGGGCTGTCTTCATGGGGCAGGACGAGGCAATGGCGCCTCCGTGAGGACAGCCAGGCTCACACCCTGCAGGCCGCTCATCACGATGAGCGGACACATGGGCACTGCTGTCCAAAGCTTGGAGGCCATGGCTCTCTGGGCAAGCACACCCTTGACGGTAAGCTGAGGATCCGCACGAATCTGTAACCAGGGCGCTCGCTGAGAAGGGGGTTTTGCAGTCTCACCGACGATCGCCCTCACAGCCGTCGCGTTGGTCCTCGGGGTTCACTCGTGGGAAGCTTCGCTCCCAGATCTGAGGGAGCATCGCCCCTCCGTGAAGCGATGAACCAGCAAATTGTGGACGCGGAGTCTGACCGGATCAGGACGCTTCAGGAGCACACTGATGACAGCGGGAAGCACACGGAGGCAGACGACACCGATTGCCAGCTCGGGCATCGCGTGGACAGCTTGCCAGGCTGGGCGCGCCCTGCCCTCCACCGTCCCACCCTCTCCCTGCATCCCGGAGCTTCTCCCTCCCCCGCTGACCCTCGACTCACTCACGGCTTCCTTCAGGAAGTCCTCCCTGACCCCACGTCCGCGGTGGCCCCGAGGGAGAGCCCCACGCAGTCCTGGAGGGGCTGCACCGGCCACCGCAGCCGCGTCGCTCAGGGCCTGAACTGAGCGCGTGTGTATCTGCTTCCCGCGGCTGCTGCACCGAGGGCCCCGGGCTCAGTGGCTACAAACCCATCCCTTTAAACTGCTGAGGGGCTGGCACCCAGACTCCGTCCACGGGCTGAAGGCAGGGCGCTGGCGCCGCTGAGTTATTTCCAGGGGCTTCGGGGAAAAACCGTTTCCTCAATTTTCCCAGCTTCCAGTGACACCTGGGTTCCCAGGCTGGTGACCCCTCCCCGACCATCGTGAGCAGCCAGGTGGCACTTCCAGTCCCACTCCGACCTCCTGCCCATCAGCTCCTCTCACCATGGCCTCCAGCCTCCATCTGAATAAGGACGTTGGGATGACGTTGGGCCACTCTCCCCCGTTAAGACGCTTCAGTGAATCATATCTGCAAAGTCCTCTCTCCATGTAACGTGACACATTCACAGGCTCCGGGGAATAGGGTGTGGACGTCTTGAGGGGGCCGTTACCCAGCTGACCACGGGGTGTTTGGCCACATCGTGAGCCCTGTCATTTCTCCCTCACTGCTGTCCCCCTGGCAGGTAGCTCAGGGACTGGCCTGTGCAGACACTAAAGCACACGGATGTAAGTGAATTAATGAACGGATGGACGGACGTGTAAACAGGGCAGCTGGATGGGTGGGTAGAGGGGTGGGTGAATTGGTAGATGGGTAAGTGGATGGGGGGATTAAATGGGTGGTTGGATGGGTGGGTGGGTAAGCAGTTGAGTGGATGAACTTCCAGGATACTCAGAGTTCACTCAGGATCCTCACAACCAGGCTTAGTATGAAACAGCTCAGTGGGGCCCATTCTGGTTTGGAGATGGCTCCGTCCGGAAGACTTGTATTTTGGGGCATTTCTGGGCGAGCCTGGGGTGCCGGCCGCCCGCACTCTCAGCCTCACCCTGGAGAAGTTCCCGTTCTCCATGTCCCAGCACCCTTACAGTGTAAGTGCTCATCATGTTGCTGTTCTTTTGAGCAGCGGAGCTGGCAGGGTCCACGCCGGGGACGCCCGCAGCCACAAGGGTCAGGAAGCCCCTGCTGGCCAGACGGGAGAGCGTGCGCCCACGGCGGGCGCTCCCTAACTCCTGCACTAAGCCGTGTAACTACCACGTAACCCCAGAGAGCCCTGAGAGCTTGTACCTCGTGGAAGTTCAAGCGTCTACCTCAGCTACTCTAGTTCAAGTTCAAGCGTCTACCTCAGCTACTCTAGTTCAAGTTCAAGTGTCTACCTCAGCTACTCTAGTTCAAGTTCAAGCGTCTACCTCAGCTACTCTAGTTCAAGTTCAAGCGTCTACCTCAGCTACTCTAGTTCAAGTTTAAGTGTCTACCTCAGCTACTCGAGGCTCACTCGGGGAAACCCCACCCACAGAAGCCGGTCTGGCTCCCACGCTCCCCCAGTGAGCTTGCTAACAAGCCGGCGTGTGCATTCACTGTGCTCAGGGACCGGTGTGCACAGACATTCGCAAGGACAAAAGTCATGATGATGCTTCATCAGATAGTCCACATCCTGCCTGTCGAATCGCCCCACCGGGCTGTGGGCGAACGGAGCGTGAGCTGGATGGGACCCAGGTTGGCCTGTGTCTCCGCCTGCAGCTGAGGCCTGCAGGCCTAGGCCTGGTCTGTTCGGGAGGAAGCCTGTGTCTCAGAAACACTCACAGGACACTTGTCCCAAGTCATCTATAAAGTGAACTTATAAATTCCAGGCTGGGATGTTTGAATTCCAAGAGTTTGCATCTCTGCTTTGGTATCACTCAACAATGACTCGTGACCTAGAAGATATGGATAAATCCCCCCCAAATTAAAATTAAACCATGCCCATCAGTTCACCGAAATTCTGCATCTACTGACGTCTTTCTCTTCAAGTTCTCATTCTGTTTACATGGGTGCCGTCAACTGGACACATTATTTCAGAGGAGATCTGCTCTCATGAATGCATCTTCCACTAGATAATATACGAATCGTCCGTTCCTATGATCACACCACCTGTAGCCTGTCCCCATGATGGACGAGGGTAAAATGCAAACATTTTCACATTAAAGAGGCTGTGGAGAGTCTACTTATAGAGAAACTCTCCAAAAATGAGGTTGATCTCGTTTATTAGAGGATGCTTATCTTTGTCCAAATAATACAACAAATCGACATCACGAAAGAGATTATCTGCACAGCCCAGAGAGGGGGCAGAAAGGCGCATCTGTCACCACCTAAGTCATCAGCACAAGGAGCTCGTCTTAAATTAATGTCCACATTTAAGAAAAATCTTGTTATCTTAATGCATTGTTAATTCTTCCCAGAAATAGCTTGGGGAGAGCTGGCCTGGGGGACTGGGGGCTGCAATCCTGGGACACGCACGGGATGTAGAAAGGACAGAACCATCTGCCAGGGACGGGTGCCATCGGGAGACAGGAGGACTTCAGGCTTATTAGTAGCTGACATTTAAAGGCCATCAGCTCTGGTCCAAGCTACACGTGACCTTGTGGGTGACATCTTTGCCTGTTCAAAGGGGAGGAAGTCAACTGTGGGAGCAGAAATGCCACTCTCAGAGAATGCCCTGGGTAACGAGTCCCCGTGATTTCGGGGACTTGGATGTCCTTGCGGTGCTCTGGGCAAGGGTCTGTCCTTACCGCTGCTTGGCCTCCAGTCAGGCCCTCGGAGGGCGCGCGCTCACTGAGCCCCTCATCATGCTTCCGAACGTCTGCCGGTCACGTATCTGCAAGTCTTTGCTTTCTTGGGTCACCTTGCCACGGAGACTGTTATTTTAAGTCTGATGAATTTGTCAAGCGTGTTTCGTAATAGAAAAGACTATCCTACCTTTTCCTATTTGTGATTCTGCTCTATGCCCTGGAGCCAAAGTTCTATCAAAACACGTGCGAAGTCCAGAGTCCAGAAGGTGGTGGGGCTCTCAGCGGGGACGGTGGAGATGGGCTGGCTGTGCTGATTCTCATAGTATACTTGTTCCTTGAGTAAGTATGTTTGGAAAATCTGGAGGCCAACCCAGAGAAGTGTCTGGAATTAATAATGTGAAGACAGGGCTACGTATAAAGCACTCGACACCGCCGTGCAGAACAGCCTACCCAGTAGGTTGAGCGGAAGGATGTTCCCAACAGCTGTGGGCAAGGGTCTCCACCAGTGCCGGTGCCCAGGCTCTTCTCGCCTGCACGCTTCTTGATAGTTTATTGATACTGATTGTATTTTTTAATGTTTACTTATTTTTGAGAGAGAGAGAGAGTGAGAGAGTGAGTGGAGGAGGGGCAGAAAGAGGGAGAGAGACAGTCCGAAGCAGGTTCCATGCTATCCGTGCAGAGCCCGACACAGGGCTTGAACCCACCAATCGTGAGATGATGACCTGAGCCAAAATCAAGTCGGCCGCTCTGGGCCCCCCAGGTGCCCCACCCTGATTTTAATCCTAAAGCTCCAGGTGGCCTTTCTGTTCACAGAGTCATGAGGACAGAGTGAAAGAGCTTGTTAGGGCCTGACCCCCCTCCACAAGGCGGGGTCGGTGTCATGGGTGGCCCAGGGCTTTGTGAAGGCGGGCAAGTAACAGAGGACCGAGAGCTCGTCACGCTTGGACCCAGGCAGTAGCCAGCCAGCCAGGCTGTCGCCGCGCTCTCCACATGAGGCAGCCGAGGCGCAGACAGGAGAAAGCTGGCCCAGGAGCACCGCTGGTTCACGCAGACTCGGCTCCGTGCACCTGCTCTCAACCAGCACACGCGCGGTCCCGACAAAGGGTGTGGCCCCGGTTACCACTTCCTGCTCTTATTCCGGGTCCCCGGATGGGACGCGGACAGCACCGCGCATGCTCTCTGGGCGGGTGTGGCTCCCCGTGGGTGACGGGTCTTCTCCAGACAGCGGCTTGGGGACTTTGGAGCCGGACTGAATAGAGTGTGCCCATCGAGAGGGCAGACAACAGGGTCCTGTGCCCACCGGGCCCTGGCTTTGCGCCTCGGCCTCCGAACCGCCGTCTTCATCTCCACCTCTGACGTAATTACCCTAAAGACGCCTCGAACAAGCCACCACCTACGCCCATACCTCCGCTTGTTGTGTGGCGGTGCCCGAACCCAGAGAGGAACGTGATGCTGCCCCTCACTCAGAAGGCACGTGCCAGCTCAGCCCTCGCCCCTTCCCTGGGGCAGGGCGCTCAGGACGCCGTTTGCAACGCGCTCGTGCGGACGGGCAGCCACTGCCTGCGCCTCAGGGGGCCCCCGCACACCGACACCGCACTGCGTGCTGGATTGGAAAGATGACCGCAAACTATCCAAATGTCTTCCTAGAGGGGCTTCCTCTGCTTCCTTGTTCATGCAGCCGCGCAGCACGCGTGCAGGTGACGCGCGGCCGGAGGCGCAAGGAACTCCATCGACCCAACATCAATGTCCCCTCTACGAAGCCCGTTGGCCGATCCCAGGGTGGCCTCCACACCCTGCGTCCCCGATTTAATAGTGTGGCCCGACAGTAAGTTGGCGTAGGGTAGTCCCAGTAAAAGCTTGTTCCGGTGTAGACATCCACCCTGACGCGGGGTCAGCTTCCTTCCACAGGGCACGTTGTGTTGGAAGATCATCTGCCTGAAATGCTGCCTTGCCTGTGGGCTGAGAATCTGGCCAGTGTAGACCGGGGTCTGAAGGCTCTCGGGAAAGACCAGGTCCCCTGGAGAGGGCTCTACAGGACCCCCCCCCCAGTATCCTGGATACTTACAAGCCCCTCAAGCTCCTGAGCTGTGGAAGCAAGTAGGGCAGCGGGTGCCAGCGTCAGCAGGAAGAAGACACCGTTCCAGAGAAGCACACGGTTCAGCCCAGTCCTCGGAGCACGCTTGGCTCTGGCTCCGGGTTCTCCGGCACCGACAGCCATTCCTGTCTGCAACTAGGAGATCTTTGGTATAAGAGCAGTGGGGTGGGGAGGGGAGGTGTGGACAGAGAAGAGCAGAACAGAGAAGCCGGGGGCAGTGAACAAATCACCACTCAGCTAATGCTGAGGACAAAGCGGATGTGAAGCCTGGACCGCGGCCCAGGACAGCCGAGGATGAGGGCAGCTCAGGTGGCAAACCCTAGCAGTGCGTCACGGAAGTGAGTCTTCACATCCACCGGGTATGCGATGGCTATGTTCATGCACCAGCGTGGCTAGGCTGTGGGGTGCCCAGGTGCTTGGCCAAACATTGGTCTAGGGGTTTCTGAATGAAATTAACATTTGAATTTGTAGATGGAGTAAGGCACAGTGCCCTTCCTGAGGTGGGTGGGCCTCACCCAGTCAGGTGAAGGCCTGAAGAGAACAAAAAACTCTGACCTTCCTTTGAGTCAGAGAATTCTTCCTGCCCGATGCCTTCAGCCTGGGACAGTGGGGTTCCCCCTTCCTTCAGACTCGAACCAAAGCATCAGCTCTTCCTGGGTCTTGAGCCTCCATATTTGGGGCTAGAATGACACCATTGGCTTTCTGGGGTCCCCAGCTTGCCGCCTCACCTTGCAGATCGTGGGACCCTCTGGTCTCCATAATTGCACAAGCCAATTCCTTATAATAAATCTATGTATCCATCCAATCGCTTGGGCTCCTCTGGAAAACCCTGAGAGCCTGGGCAGGGGTTGTTTTCATTCACCCTGCATCCACACGTCCTCAAACGGTGCTGACCTGAAAGACGGCACACTGGGGACACGATGTTTTACTCTGGGTGATTAGGGACCAGTTGTAAATGTTTGATTCTTCCTGAAAATAAGACCGAAAAACCTACGGCAGCCATCTTCACGGAGCAAACCTAAGGGTCGTGAGTACCCCGATGTTGGGCAGGTGTTGGACAGGACAGGAGGCCTGGGGTGCAGGTGGGACCGAGGCCCTGGGAAGGGGCTGGGCTGGGGGGCAGTGTGGAGTCATGATTCCGCAGAAGGAGCCAGGGAGCAAAGGACTTGGGATTCGGCACGAATCTACCCTTAGAAGCATCCGTGCTCTCTGCACCCCCAGCTCTCACATCCTTCCGCCCGGAACCGTTTCCTGTCCCATCTCTCACACGTTCCTTCATTTATTTGCTCCATGCAGTAATGTGGATTCAGATACCATTTCCTGACTGATGTCTTCACCACCCTCCCGTCTTCCTGGGTAAACCCTCCAGGGCTCCCACGACCGGGTGCCATGTTTGCTGATCCCTCATAAGTCTGGGGCAGTTCAGCCCACAGACATTCCTGAATCTCGAGTCCCTCTTAATATTGATTGCAGCCTGTCAATGATCGCCTGAATCCACGTCAAACACTTCCGTGGAGAATGGGCAGATTTGTCAAAAGACGGGCCCACTCCTGACTCTGAACGGTGCGGCGGGGGATCGGTCACTGTGAGTCTAATTAGCAGGATGCAGACGCGACAGAGCTGTGGGGTCCTCCGCTGTCACAAACAGGAGCCCTGGCCGCCTTCATGCGGACCGAACAATGACATTTTTGGTGGCCTGTGGCCGCCGACATGCCGCTGACCGCCAGGAGAAACGGCCCACACGAATCACATGAAGACGGAAGCCATTTGCAGCCGGGTGAGCTCGCTCGCGCTTAGAGCGCCTGTCTCCGCGGGTTTGCGTGGCCGCAGCTAAGCTATCCGGGGGGACCCCGAGACACGTGGGTGAAGACAGCTTGTTTTTATGGGTGCAGCAGGCAGTGGACGGGAAAGCTGCCAAATGTTTGAGGCTCCTCTCTCGAGGGTGTGCTCTCGCCGCCACTCTGACCGGGATGCTTCACGCACACGGGAGACGTGTTTTGGAGAACCGCCCGAGGCTGATGTGCCCAGACCCGGTGACGCTCGGAGTGCACGTCCAAACCCCGGCTCAGAGCAGCACGGTGGCCCTTCCACTCCGCCGGGGAAGGGGCCAGGCCGCCAGTGGTCCCCTCTCTTTATTTATGATTAATTTCAAGCCCTCACGTCAGACTAATGGGGAGCCCTGGCACCCCCACGCAGAGCAGGCTGTCATGCGTCAGGCTGCCCTGAGACCCGGCTTCCAGAAAGCCTCCTGGTGTGTCCACATCTCCAGATCCCAACGCAGGGCTCTCCCCCACCATGTGTGACCCGGGGCCTTGAAATTGCCCCACCCACAGTTGACCGGGAGATCCTCGTGTTCCGAATCCTGATGACCGTGGGGCTCGGTCCACAGAGAAGGGCAGGCAAAGCCCTGTCTCGAGACAAGAAGCCACCGACCGTCTGGAGAACAGTCCCAAGGCTTCGAGCATGAAAACGTGCTCATTTACAGCAGAATGGTCCCCCTAATTCAGCTATTTTTGGCTCTCCGGCCATTATGGCTCCACGGCCACGTCAGGAGGTGGGAAACTGCCCATTCCAGATCCCCTCTGGGTCCCATAGAGCAGGGTCTGACTTCGCGACTCTGAACTTGGAGAGAACAATTTCCACCTGCTCCCGCAGCTCATTAGAGGCAGTTGAGCGGCCGGCAGAACCCGAGGCTGTAGCCCTCCGCGGGGATCTGTCACGTCGCCTGTCAGCGCGTCGGGAAGGAGGCTGTCTCGCCGTGCACTTCACCCCCAGAGTCGTCAGGGCGGACAACACAACAACAACAAGAAACGAGGAGCACGGGGGACAGGAACCGAAGGGAAATCCGGCTGCGGGGAGCAGGAGGACAGCGGGTCCTTCACTGCAGGCCTTGCCGCCGATGGGCGTGGCTGCCTGGGGGCGTGGCTGCCTGGGGGCGTGGCTGCCTGGGGGCGTGGCTTCCATCATGGCAGCAGCTGGAAGGGCCAGTCCCCCGCCACCTCGCCGCTGCCCTGAGGTCCTGCCTCACGGCCCTGGCCCAGCACTCCTGGCACACGGGAGGATGAGCCCCACGCCCGGCGGCTCCAGGCCTGATGCAGACGTCCAAACGCGTGACTGCAGGCCACGTCCGCTCAGGAGCCACAGGCCACGTCCGCTCAGGAGCCATAGGCCACGTCCGCCCAGGAGCACAGCCGGCTGTCAGTGTCCACTAACAAGGCCTCCGCCCCACGAGAGAGGCTCCTGATGGCAGGAGCACGCTGACTGGGCACTGGAGAGGTAACGGCAGCCCCTCCACAGACACCCCTCCTGGAGGGGGCGCCCCTGAGTGGCGAGGTTTTCACTCTGCCTCTCATTCTGGCCACCCAGCTGCCATGTCACCCGGAACCACCTTCTCCATGGACACACACTGGGCGCCAAAGCATACTGTGTTCTTTCCCAGACTCCAAGTGCGCCTCGAGGTGACTCACAGGGAGCGGTGGGGGGACACCTGTGCCTCACGGTGACTCACAGGGAGCGGTGGGGGGACACCTGTGCCTCGAGGTCACTCACAGGGAGCGGTTGGGGCGGGGGGGGACACCTGTGCCTCGAGGTGACTCACAGGGAGCGGTGGGGGGACACCTGTGCCCGTCTCACCAGCTGGGCGAACTGGTCAGATCCCGTACAAAGTGGAAACTCCGTCCCCACCACTAGCAGCCGGTGATTCACCCTGAAATACGGGCTCCATCCAGTGGGTGACTGGGATATAGAAATGGGCCAGACGAATGGAGAAGGTCCTTCAGAATTTCACATTAATGCGCGGGGCTGTAGATACTAACTGATATTGATGGCAGAGATCTAAATTCAGATTTTCTTCTTGGAAAGGGCAATAAACAACATGAAAACATTTTATACATCAGAAGCCTTATTTGCTTGGCGCATCGAAACAGATATAAATGTCATTT
>PJEM01009567.1:52096-70472 GCA_004023845.1 Helogale parvula
GGGGGGGGACGGGAACAAGCAGAGACAGGAAGTGAGCGGCCGGTGGCCTCTGCCATGCACCCTGACACAGGTGAGGACATGGGACGAGCGCCGCTGAGGAAGTCGCGGAAGGCCCAGGTCCCGCACCTGCCGGAGGGAGTAGGGGTCACTGCGTCCTGCCTGGACCCCACACTCTCCCTCACCTCTCACCCTGCGACGTGCAGAGGCTGCAGGAGGGATGCAGGGCTGGAGTGAGGAGGGCGCAGGGGGGAGGCGGGGACCCCACATGTGGATGGAGGGAGGGAGCGTGCAGGGAGGTGGCAGGGACCGGGAAAAGGCGGGGTCCCCGGATGCGGATGAAGGGAGCGAGCGTGCAGGGGGGAGGCGGGGACGCCGCGTGTGGATGGAGGCGGTTAGGGTGGGTGGCGCATGCGCGTGCATGTGGCAGGGACACTCTGGGAGGAGCGGGGCACCATGGGGCGTCGGGGTGGACACCGCCGCCGTTGCTCCCCACTTCCACGCCGGTGAGCGCCCCGCGGCTACAATCTTCCTGTGGCCCCGAGTCAGTCCCTGCGGTGCGTTTGCAGTCGTCCCGGACGACGTGCTCAGGGTGGCAAGCAATCTGACTGGCCGATGTGAGCGCTCCCCGCCGACGTCACGCACGCGACACGCCGCCTTCCTGGCTCGGCCCCCAGACGAGGGGCGGGCCTCCCATGGCGGTCTGTTGAGCGCCAGACTCTGCGGTCTGTGATTCTGCGGTTCGGCCGGCCAGGGCGCAGAGCTGGGGAGCCGTCCAGGGGGTCCCGCGCACCATCTGGGGGTCCCGCGTGCCATCCGGGGGTTCCGCGTGCCGTCCGGGTGTCCGCGTGCCATCCGGGGGGACCGCGTGCCGTCCGGGGGCCCCGCGCGTGTCGGAAAAGCTTCCTCGGGCATGAGCCGCGGTGCGTCGCCCTGAGCTCCACGTGGATGAGTCTGCCCCACACGTTGCACGAGGTGTCTGAACAGCATCTGCGCAGCTAAGCTGTGATCTAGAAACAAGCCGTGACCGCAGGCTCGCGGGCCGGGACCCCGCGTCTCCCGAGAGCCAGGGCTCCGTGCTCGCAGGTTCAGCGTCCGTCCAGCCACAGTCTCAGCCCCAGTGACCCGCGCCTGTGACCATGACCCCAGGGCTTGACCCCCAGCACCTGTGAACGTGACCCCAGGACCTGACCCCCAGCACCTGGGAACATGAACCTATTTGGAAATAGAATCTCGTAGATACAATCAGGTTCAAATGAGACCCTACCTGATTAGGGTGGGCCCTGAATCTAAGGACTAGTGTCCTCAGGAGAGGGAAGTTTGGACACAGACACACAAGAAATGGCACGTGAGCACAGAGTCAGCGAATGGAGCGGTGTGTCTGCAAGCCAAGGGCCACCAAGGGACGGAGGACGCTGCGGCCCCCAGGGGACCTCCCCTTCCCCCACCATGACTGTGAGTTTCCGGCCTCCAGACTGTGAGACAGCTCATTGCCTGCTTCCACCAGATTAGGTGCTTTGTACGCAGCCCCAAGAATCCCACACACTCGGGGGCTGGGCTCCCCGGGGAGAGCCACCTGTCTGCCACCCACGCCTGTCTCAGAGGGCCGGCTGCATCCACTGAAGGGAGGCTGGCTGCACTGCCGGGGGGCTGGGGGGGGGGGATGTGACAGATGAACTGTCACCACACCCCTGGGAAAGCTGCCGAGGACATCAGCCAGCCCGCACCCAGGCAGCCATGCTCCCGTAGGAGAGAAATACCTTCTCAGTCCACAGCCTCGAACCAGATGCTCCAAAGAGCGTTGGCCCCAACCCGCGATTCCAGCCCTTCCAGGCACAGGAATAAAAGAAAACAAAGTTTTCACTTTATTATTCATAAGATCGTCACATTGCTTCAAGTGTTAACTTTCCCAGAGAAGTGGGATTTCTGTAGAAACGCGCTAACGTGAGGCAGTCACTCTCGGCAGGAAGCACGAACGTGGGGCCCCGGAAAGCGCGGAGGAGGGGGTCCGAACGGGATTCTGTGAGCATCACTTCCCTAACAAGGAAGCCCAGGCGTTCAGCGGCGTTTCCAGCATCAAGGAGGAAGGCGAGATCGGAACCAAAGCCGACAGGAGCACCTTTACAGCCTGGGTGACGCCGGCAGGTGACGTGCCCGCCGCCCTCGGGTCCGGCCACCACAGCTGGTGACCTGCCCGCTTGTGGAATCGAGAAGCTTTGCTGCTCTGCCTTGGCTGCCTTCTGGTACCTTCCTTCCATTACCTGCCTCTAAACCCGCGGGCACCTGGCCGCCCGCCTCGTCACCGGGGCTGTGGCTACGCCGGGGTGCTGTGAAGCCCCGTCAACCGCGGGGGTAGGGGCTGCCTCTATCTCGGGAAAGCGCAGCCATGCTGGACCCACCGCCCCACCCCAGGTGCCCGCGTGCGGCCGCCTCTCCCACTTGTTCCGCCTCCCCCACCACCAGGGTCTCCGGCTCAGTTCTTCCACCTCCCAAAGCAGAGGTCCACAGCCTCCCCCGCAGAGGCCCGGGCAGGGCACACTGCAGGCTGGTGGGACAGGGCACAGCGACCTAGACATCAGGTGCACGCCAGCCCCGTCCCCCACCTGGGACGCGCAGCAGGGGTCACACAGCCTGCACGTGTCCTCACACAGCCCTTCTTCCGTCGACATCGTCAGCAAGTCACGAACATGGCCTGTCTCCACATCACCGTGACGCTCGACCCCACGGCTCTGAGATTCTCCGCAGGTGTGGTTCGCATGTTTTCTGAAATCTCCGTTAGGTGTTAGGTCGTATAACTATATTTCATCTGAAAAGTCTCCTGTTGGTGCCTATATAAATTTACTTAATGATAACAAAATATAAAGTGGAGCTTAGGTGATTTTTACAACATCTTGTCCCGTCCAGGCGAGTGCCCATGAGATGGGCACCCAACGCTGCTGTGGGGAATGGGAATTTGCTAGAAAAATAAAACAGAAGCCCGCACGAGCCGGATCCGGTGCACGGGCAGTAGCAGGAGCCCCCGGCGCCCTCTGTGCGGGAGCATGGCCTCTGCCGACGCAACTGGGCCTCAGTCTCCATCTAGCAACTGCTGTGTGGATGTGAACGGAGGCAGACACAGCACCCGGAGACCCCACGTGGGAGTGGACGCCAGACACTGGCTGAGTTCACCCGGCCTGCTCTGGGTTGTCTCTCCCACACCCAGCGTCTGGAGCAGGGCTGCGACAGCATCTTGGGAAAAGCCTGACCTGGCAGAGCCTCTCTGGGAGCCCCGCTGGGCACAGTGCCCAACGAGGCATTGACGGGGCCCTGAGTTCTGCCGAGCACCAGGGCTCCTGGGCAGCCACAGGGGCAGGGGTGCAGGGGTCCAGCCTGTTCCCCTGCAGGAAGGGGGGGTAGCTCCTGCAGGGGGGGAGGGGCAGGGAAGGGGGTGGCCAGGTCACCAGGACCTTAGGAGCCTTGGATTCAGGGACTTCATCTGAGGAAAGTAGGGAGCCGACGGGCTCCAAGCAGGGCGAGTGTTCGCTTTGCAATTAGAGACCCCTGAGTCCCTGCAGGGGAGAAGAGACCAGAGGAAGGGGCGGACGAGAGAGCTGAGTGGCGGGACTGGGGCTGAAGGCGAGCCCCCGTTTGGTATAATTGTTGGGAAGGAAAGCCCAGAGCTAGAAATAACCTGCAGGGGTGAGCAGGGTGGAGGCAGGGGCAGATGGAAGGGGGAGGCCCCAGAGCTGCTGCAGAGACCAGGAACCTGTCCACTCCGTGTTGATGGGACCGACGGAACTGGGTGGAATCTATTGACAGTGCAGACCCGGTGTGGCCAACACTGGTAACCGGTCCTGCCCCGAGGCTCCTCTGGGCTGTCAGCAGGGCCCCACTGGGGCTCTGTCTCACACTGGGGACTGTCTATTGTCAGAAGCAGGGGTGCGGGCAGAGAAGACGGTGGCAACGGGGAAGGATCCAAGTGATTCCTGGCCATCAGGGAGCAGCAGAGCCTCCTGGTGGAGCCCTGGAGGGTTCTGGAAGACTCTGGAGAGCCCTGGAGAATCCTGGAGAATTCCGGAAGACTCTGGAGAGCCTTAGGGAGCTCTGGAAAGATCTGCAGGGCCCTGGAGAATCCTGGAGAGTTCTGGAAAGATCTGGAGGGCCCTGGAGAGTTCTGGAAAGATCTGGAGGGCCCTGGAGAATCCTGGAGAGTTCTGGAAAGACCTGGAGGGCCCTGGAGAGTTCTGGAAAGATCTGGAGGGCTCTGAAGAGTTCTGGAAAGATCTGGAGGGCCCTGGAGAATCCTGGAGAGTTCTGGAAAGACCTGGAGGGCCCTGGAGAGTTCTGGAAAGATCTGGAGGGCCCTGGAGGATCCTGGAGAGTTCTGGAAAGATCTGGAGGGCCCTGGAGGATCCTGGAGAGTTCTGGAAAGATCTGGAAGGCCCTGGAGAATCCTGGAGAGTTCTGGAAAGATCTGGAGGGCCCTGGAGAGTTCTGGAAAGACCTGGAGGGCCCTGGAGAGTTCTGGAAAGACCTGGAGGGCCCTGGAGGATCCAAGACACACACGACTCCACCTAAGACCTTTAATCGTGCGTGTGTTTCGCTCCCAGCAGCTTCTATAACATAACTATCGGCCTTCAATTTGAAAACCATTTCCTTTGTTCACCTTTCCAGAAAATGTAACACCGTGTGGTGCCGGGCTGTGCAAAGGCGTTCTGCAGGCCACACACCAAGCCCTCAGAGGAGGAAATTGCCTATCGGGGTGTAACCGGCGGTGATGAGATTATTGGAAACACACTTAGCAGCAGGCGGGCGGCCGGGGTGCCCACCACCCTGGCGTTTCTCTTTCCAGGGTGCAGCTGGGCGCGCACGATTCCTAGGGCAGGCTCGACACAAAGGAGGGATGAAGGCGCCAGGGGCGTGAGTGATGCGCACGTGTGTCCCTGGAAGGGAGAGAGAGTTTCATTTTCTCACTTATTATCCACTGTGATGTGTCACCAGTGGTCTGTGAAGGGAAAAGCGGGCGGACCACAGTGAGTGTTCTCGCTGAGCTAAGAAGATTAGGGAAGAGGCATGTGAGCGCTCCGCCTGGATTTCTCTGCGAACTTAAAAAATTAGTTTACTAAAGCAAATCTTTTAATGTTGCCATTGGCTACGAAAATGAAGAAAAGAAAGAGGAGCCAATGAATGGATCTGACAGCTAAAAAAAGTTGCGTTAATAACCTCATTTGGGTAAATGTCCTTTGAATGCTTTTTAAAAACTATAAACATGAGGTATGTTCTACTCAGATTCATTTTCTGAATGTCCCAGTGCTGCTGGTGCGTAAATCACCGCAAGTGCATTTCGGGAGGACGGGCGCACGCTGCACAGTGGAAACCGGGTTTTTCTTCTCTGACTGCAGAGAGCGCGTGACCTTGGGGGAAAGCCTGTCCTTCCTCATCTATAAAATGGGGTCACGCCTGGGAGAAGGTGTTGGCTTATGTGAAGTCCTGTGTTCCTGCTGAGGACGGCGTGGAGGGTCTTCGTGAAAATGCCTGGATTTACCAGAGCGTTTTTCTAATTTTGATTTTTTAAATTAAGACATTTTTTGAAAAATGTTTATTTATTTTTGAGACAGAGAGCATGAGCAGGGTAGGGGGACAGAGAGAGGGAGACACAGAATCTGAAGCAGGTTTCAGGCTCCGAGCTGTCAGCCCAGAGCCCGACTCGGGGCTCAAACTCCCGGACCATGAGATCGTGACCGGAGCCGAAGTCAGATGCTTTACTGACTGAGCCCCCCAGAGGCCCCTAAAATGTTATGTTTTAAAAGCAGTTTTAAAGGCACCTGGGCGGCTCAGTCAGTTAGTTAAGCATCCTGCTCTTGGTTTCGGCTCAGGTCATAGTCTTAAAGTTTGTGAGTTTGAGCCCTGCATCAGGCTCTGCACTGACGGTGCAGAGCTTGCTTAGGATTCTCTCTGTCCCTCTCTCCCTGCCCCTCCCCTGCTCTGTCTCCTTCTCAAAAATAAATAAATGAAAACTTTAAAAAAAATAAAAGCAGTTTTAGATTCACAGAAAAACTGGGAACGTCTAAACTCACTGTGTCACTTGGACACCTCTTGCCCTGGGTGTGTCAGCTTCCAGACCCACTCTCTATGAGCCACACCCGAGCCCCACGACCCTCTGACCAGCCCGTGGGGCGTGTGCAGGACAGAGCGATGGGATGATGGGATTGTGCGGTGGGCTCCCACCCCCACGCCTGGGAGGAGAGAGGAGAGCCGGGGACCCTTCCCAGCGGGCACTCCGTCTGGGCCACCTGTCTGCCCTCCTCCGTCCTCTTCTCTCCCTCCCTCCGTCTTCCTTCCTCTTCGCCCCTTTATCCCCTTTGCTGCTCTTTGCCCGCGTGCACCCCCGCCAGCTGGAGGGAGCGGGCTCACACGCTCCTTACGTCCTGTGAGCCTGGCCGCCGACGCCTGGCCCTGCGCGACGCGGTGGTGGCGTTCTCCCCGTGTGCTTGCGCTTTATCTGTTTCACCAACAACAGGGCACAGACCCTAAAGATACAGCCGAACGTGTCATCACAAAATAAAGTGGGGGTGACCATCGCTCCGGTCGCGCACCTGTGCTCTGGGCTGTCACACCTGCCGTAGATCAAGGGTCCGTGTGCAGGGGAGGCGGCGGGGGTGTCGTGTCTGGACTTCATTCAGTTACATCGGCCCACGTGCCCACCTCTGTTCCAGCAACGAATCTCAGCAAAAGCAAAGTGTGACGTTGGGGAAATCAAAGCCTTCTTGTTCTGCAATCTGGCTTCTCGATGAAGGCCTTCCATTCCCACATGAATTTCAGAATTTGTTTGCTAATGTGTAAACTCTTTAACGAGAACAAACGGACAAAACCTTTCGGTGCTTTGACTGGAATCACGTTGCCTCTGTCGATAAATGTGGGGGCGACGGGCGGCTCTAATACGCTGTTTATCAGCCCATGAGCTCCCCCCCCCACTTCCTTATCAGCCTCCCCAATTTTCTGCTTGCCCATCGGTTCTGGAAGGAGTCCTGAACCTGTTATCTAACTTTACAAAGAGCATAATGTTATTTGTGTCGTATTTTCTTACTCATTCACTCTGCAATCTGTGTTAAATTATGAATATTTACGTCATTGCTTTTTAATGGCTGCAAGCGTATATAGCAGTATCCTTCATATCTTGCAAAATGATAAAGTAATACAAAAATCAAAGTATTACAAAAAATTATTACAAAATAATAAAATTAAAAAGTCAGGGGCGCCTGGGCGGCTCAGTCGGGTAAGCGTCTGACTCTGGGCTTCAGCTCGGGTCCTGATCTCACGGTTTGGGCGTCGGAGCCCCACGTCAGGCTCTGAGCTGACAGTGTGGAGGCTGCTTGGGATTCTCTCTTTCCCTCTCTCTCTCTCTCTGCCCCTCCCCTGCACACACACACTCTCTCTCTCTGCCCCTCCCCTGCTCACACTCTCTCTCTCTCTCTGCCCCTCCCCTGCTCACACACTCTCTCTCTCTCAAAATAACTAAACTTAAAAAATTAATATTTAATAAAGTCAATTAAGAGGAACAAGGTTAAGACATCGCCCGAGAATCATCAGTATGCAACTGAGGGTGCGCTCAACTTCACTAAGAAGCAAAGAAAATGCAAATAAAGACAACACAAGCCACCACTGCCCCTGTCAGCTTGGTCAAGATTTTTTTTAAGCCAGGAATTTAGTGAGGATGTGGGGAAACAGCCTTTCCGTTAGCTGTTGTGGGGAGCCCAAATCAGGATGTCACTGTCAGGTGAAACGAGAAGTTTGCATACCCGGTGCCGGGGCAGATTTTCTTCCTGATATTGACTGAGAAAAAAAACACCATCACAAGTTCACACAAAAGCGTATTACGTGATAACCATGGTGGGGTGAGGGGGACGGAATAAGGGCTAAACACCTCCCAGGTCCACTGACAGGAGGCTAAGTACGTACCTCCTTAGACACCCGACGAGTGACGCCGCTAGAACAGGGCCCAGAACTAGGACACATCAGGACACGCGCGAGATGCCGGGAAGTGAGAAGCCATGTCCGGAGCGTGAGCGTGCCGTGGGAACAGCCCACTTTGTGACTCGGTGGCTTGTGATAACCAGCAGGTTTCACAGCCTTCCCGTCTTGTGGATTAACCCACTTAGAACATGTTATCACAAAGCCGGGCGTGTAGAAGATGAGAAAGTGTCACCCATTGTTATAAAAATGCACACAAAAAACAAGAGGAACACGTGTGCAGAAACATTCCTGAAAGAAGAGACATGATAATTTTAATAGTCACTGTCTCTGGCTCTTATTTCCAAGTTAGCCATGTTTATAAAATTTAAGATGAAAACGGTCACTTGTCGGAAGGTGGGTAGGGGGCGGTCAGGTGGGTGACGGTGCTGTGCAGTGCACAGAAGTGCAGAGTCCCTGCTTTGTGCCCCTGGAACTAATATTACTCTGTATGTAATTAGCTGAAACTTAAAACTTTAAACATTTTTGAAATAAATCGATCATTTGTTATTTTATAATCTTTCATAATTGAGAAACCTAATCAAGGTGAAAAGAAATTATTTTAAGAAAAACATTGGGACCTCTTTCCAGGCACAGGACGGCCACCGAGGTCGAAACGCCGTCCCAAAGAGGCAGCACCAGAAGAGGAAAGAGAATAAGGTGGCCTCACACCTCGGTCACCAGACAGTGACTCCCGAGGGCACTCCTGGGCTCTGGGCACAGAGCGATTTATTGAAACTTAATAAATCCATCTCTGCAGTGATTTTTCTCCCCCCTTGCATTACCTTTTAAAGGTTATTGTGCATTATTTTTCCATTAAGAACCCAGAGAAATAACAATGCACTTGGCATTAAAATTAGTGAATTTCACTGGCGACCTCTGGTTCATTTCTTCTAGCAACGATTCCAGGCTCTCGGCTGTCCATGCAGAGCATTTAAAGCTTTTTTTCTTTATTTCCTAATAGCTCACATGATAAACGCCCATGGCTGATTTGGAAGAGAATAAGGAATCCGGTGTGGCTGCTTTGGGATCCTTCTTCAGCATCTCTCTAACTTCCTGGGCTGCGGGCTTAGTGATTAAGTGATGTAGGCACTGATACTCAAGCCGAGTCAATAATCTCCTTAACTCGCTGCTGGCTCTGACGTCAGCCCTGCTCGGACGACTCGCCTTTTGCTGTGTCTCAGGCAGGACAGGAAAGGCAGAAGGCCGACCTTCCTGGGGACAGAGCAGGGCGAGGGGGCAGGAGGTCACTAGCAGACCCGCACCGCGAGCTGACATCAGGCACAAAAGAACCGCAAACATACCCAACTTCCCCTCCCTCTGAAGGCCTGTTCCGGGCTCCCTGAGACCTTCAGGACCACCAGGTCACATCAGAGTCTCATTTGCAAAGTAGTTATTTTGTGCCTGGACACCTCCACGGATTAGGTGCCCGGCCCTGGCAGCGGCCCGATGCAGGCGCTGCCGTCAGGACAGATGCACGGGTTGAGCCCTTAGTGTCCTAGCTCTGCCCCAAAGCCAATCCTGTGGCCTCCACTCTCCACAGGCTTCTGGCAGCTGGGTGAACTTGACCCCATACGCCAGGCTACATCACCAGCCCGGTGGAAGGTGTCGGGTTTCTCCACACCTTCGCCTTCAGAACTAGACTTGGGTAAACCACAACTGAAGCCCTTTCCTGCCTCCCCCCCAGGGCCTGTGTGGCCGCTCGCCGCCCCTTCCTCCCATCCCGCCCGCGTCCTCACCGCGGCCCTGGAGTCCTGGAGCGGCGTGCCAGCGCCCCACCCCAGGCCCTGCACCTGCTGGCCTCGGCCCACCAGCCCTGCCCCCCACGCCCGCTGCTTCCTGGTTTTCTCCTCCTCAAACCCTCTGTCCCCGCAGCACCCCAGGCACCTCGGTTTCTCTCCTTTACAGTTTGGAAGTCATTTGCTGTTCTCCTTTTTTTTTTATATTTATTTATTTCTGAGAAAGAAAGAGACAGAGCACAAGCAGGGGAGGGGCAGAGAGAGAGGGAGACTCAGAATCCCAAGCAGCTCCAGCCCCCGAGCTGTCAGCACAGAGCCCGACTCGGGGCTCAAACTCAGGGATCACAAGATCATGACCTGAGCTGAAGCTGATGTTTAACCGACTGAGCCCCCCAGATGCCCCATCCCGTCCCTTCTTTAGTACGGACCCAGCCTGGGCCTAGGGTCCCAGGCAGGGCTGCCAATGCACCTGCTCTCCCCATCCTCCACAACCTTCCCCGCGGGGCCTGACCCCATGAGGCGCCCCCTCCATCTCCCAGCTACAGGGGATGGCCACCTGCCTCGGGGCTGCCGGGGGGGCCCCGCTTTCTTATTTCATATTTAGTCACCGCGAGCTCTGCACTGTGTCCCTGGAGGGAACGCAGGTTCTCGGCAGCACTGCCCCGCCCCCAGGTCCTGCGGCCTCCCGGGGACGTCTCCCTCCTGCGTCCCTCAGCCTGGGCACCACGTCGATCGACTGTCAGTGGTAAAGGTCTCAAGCATGCGGGGCGTCCGTGCCCGTCTCCCGCAGCACTGGGGGCCTCGTGCTCACTCTTGGGGGGAAGAGCGGCCCCGAATCCCGTGTTACAGGCTTCCTTCTCGGAAAGCCCCGCGGACCACCTGTCTTAGATCAGCTCCTGACACAGACTCGGAGACAGAGCTGCCTCCCTCAGCTTTATCGAGGAGGGAGGGAGGTGCCCCGAGGGTGAGCCGGAGAGGCTCCTTAGAACTCCGCCCCCCGGATCTGGCGAAGGCTGCTCTCAAGTCCACCCCAGGCACCCCCTCTGTACACCTTTCACAGAGTGGGGTCCTCTGCCCTTGCCCGATGCCTCGGACCCAGTGCTCTTCTGTTCACCTGGAACCCAATCTACACGGCACCCCTGCATCCCGATGGCACTGGAGGCCCACGGATGGAAGGTTCAAGGCCTTCCCCAGGGACTGGGGCACGGACACGAACAGGGGATGTGGCAGGAGCAGAGGAGGGCAGGCCGAGGTGGAGGACCCCAGTGTCCAACAGCTGAAGCCTCGGCTTCAGTCCTGACCCACTCCTGCTCCCCACTCTGCTGCGGGGGGAGGAGAATAGCCATGGGGGGCGTCCCCATGGTCCCCGAGGACCAGCAGTGGGGACGTGGAGGCCAGGCAGCTTGTCTGGAGCACCTGCTGTGACCTCGGCCTGAGCTCCCAGCGATGCTGACGCGCAGCCCTGGGACGGGTGCTTTCAGAGAGGACCAGAGGGAAGGCGGGGGAGGGGGAGCAAATACGCTCCCTTCTCTGTTCACAGAGAGGTCAAGCCCCACATGCTTTGTAAGGACCGGAGCGGCTGAGTCTGGGCAGCTGCCCAAGTTTCGGCCAGAACATTGGGTCAAAGCCGCCTCCGAGTCCCTTGGCCATTACTATTTAATGTGCCCATCATTCAAGTTTAGGGGACTTTGCTTTCTCAGATTGTAGCTGGACCGGCAGCATCTCGAGCCAAAGCACCTTGGAAAAGGCGATTGAACAGAATCAAGGACACGGGAGGCGGGCACCTGGGCCCCGACGGCACCAGTACGTGAGCGGCTTTTAATGCACACGCGAGCTCGCTCACCCAGGGCCGCCGGTGCTCAGACACACGGCTGCGGCCTGGAGGCACACAGACTGTGGGTGCCGATGCCCTAGGCCCAGGGAGCCTGGGGGGCGAGCCCTCCCGGGGACGGCCAGGTGCAGGCAGTCACTGAGCACCGAGCGCGGCACGCTGCACCCGAAACAGGCCTTGACCAGCGCCCTCCCCGCCCTACAGGCGAGGGATGTGAGGCTCCGAGAAGATGAGCACCCGCCCGCCGGTGCCCGTGGATGGCAGAGCACCGGTGCGGTCACAGGTGGCGCAGACCGGCATGGGGCACCGCCCTTCTCCCAAACCCACTGTCTGCAGCCCCTTCCGTGGCCTCTCCTCCCAAGGTTCCTCTGCGGTTAGAAAACCCCAGACCGAGGACTCAGCCCTTCGTCTACCCGTGCAGGACCTGGGGTGCCTGCTCTCGCTGGCAAAGCCCCCCACCCGGGCACCTGGCCAGGGAGAGGCAGTGCTTCTGCCTGGTCCTCTCTTCTGTAGGAAAGGGACAGGGGAGAGGCCGTGTCCGTTGACTGCCATCACGGGCAGGGGGAAGGGGGGTATGCTTTCAGTTCCAACCACAGAGCCCCCACCTTTGTGTTTCTGCATAGAGGACACTCTCTCACCGGAAAGCGCTGGGTCTTTAAGACCAACGTTCAAATACTAGCTCTCATGCATGTCGCCTGTGAGCCTTTGCCGGGTGAATAGTAAAAACTCAAGAGGACATTTCCAACCTTCCATCTCAAAAATCGGGGAGAGGCACTTCTGCAGCGCGGGACGAGCAGTCAGCTTTCCTCACTCTTCTTGGAGTCACAATGGACCGATCAATCGCAGAATGGAGACACTGAGTTAGCTGGACAGGGGTCTTGGCGGAGGACGCCAGCCCGGGGCAGGGCACTGGCTCCGGACGAGTGAGGTGGATCACACGGCACGTTCTGCCTGTCGCTCCTGCGCTCGAAGCTCGGGCGGCGTGCTGACTCAGTCCTTCCGGAACCTGAAAATTCGGCCGTGGCTTGTTGAATTAACACGTGTCCGAGATGAAGATGCCCTAGTGCAGGCAGGCTTGGGTCTGGACACTCTGAGCCAAATGTCGGGCTTTTATCAAGTGATCCCCCCCCCACCCTCCGCCCAGGATCCTGCTCCTGAGTCTTCACACTCTGGCTCTTCCTCTATTTGTTTCCTCTCCAGAGGGTTTGGGGACAGGAGGTCCGTACAGTGGATTGCACGTAGTGGTAACGTGGGGACGCTCCGGCCGACAGGAACGGTCTCACCCCCCGCGGGCTGGCATTGCTGACCCCAGCGCTACCGTCCCTGTGTGCCTGTCCCTCTCCACCACGCAGCTCCAGTCCCCCAGCCCCGGTCCGCCCTCCAGATCGGGGACCCGCACGTGGCTGCTGGCCGAGTGCAGATCAAGTGATGCACACCAGCGCCTGGCCACCGTCTGGAAGAACTAGAACCCGGAGGAGCACAAGGAGCTCGGTGGTGCCGGCCTCCCTCCTCCACCAGCGCCGCCTCCCCTGGTCCCGCCCGCCCCTGGGTCCTGCCCGCAGCCCCTGACACTGTGCAGTCACTGCACTCAGGCTACGCCCCCGAGCGCTTTGGGACGACACTGTCTTCTACTCTGGCTCCTGCTTCTCTCAACGGCCACCCTCTCCGATTCAGGCAGAGAGAGAGAGAGACAAATGTAAATTATTTAGATGTCATTTCTGCTTCTTAGTTCTGAATACTGTCCCCATTACTCAGCTGAAACACCGAAGTCTGGGCATCGGGCAGAGACACGGGAGGGGCTCCGTGGCCATCAGTCTCGGGGGGGGAAGAGAAGGACCCCCACTCGCCCCTCCCTCCTCACCTCTGCCTCCTCCAGAGGACCTGGAAGATTTAGGCTCAGAGCTCACCTCACCTGGAGGCTCACTGGGGTTTTTCCTGCAAACCAGTAGCTAAGGATTAGGAGGCCCTGAGTTTGCATGTGAATGACCCGGCTGGAGGGCTGTTTGTGGCTCCACTCAGCAGGCCCATTCCAGGGTCTCTGGTCCCCCCTGACCTCCCTCCCCTGGGCCTGGCCCCCACCACCACCGGGCCCCCCCAGCGCCGGGGGAGGACTCCCCAGGTGAGGCCGTGGGGCTGGCCCTGAGGAAGCAGCCGTGCAGGGAGGGGTGAGCTCAGCCAGGGGCCGGGTGCAGAGCAGCGCGCACAGCGTCGGTGACCTGGGGTGCGTGCTCGGTCTCATTAAAGGGATGCACAGTCCCTAAACCCCATGGGGCCCGGCGCTGCGATGTGGCTGCCCCTGTGGGGGTCACCTCGCTGGCCACTACCTTGCCCCAGACGCCGCGTGAACTGTTAGTGTCGGCTGAATGAAGTAAGGACGAGGGAGGCCACCAAAGGGGCCACGAAGTCACCACACAACTAGATTTTCAAATTTCGAGGGAAATAGTCAGAAACAGAAACGTGCAGCTGGGAGGAGAGGAGGACTCCTGAGGGAGGGCCTGCTGGTTCAGTGACGTCACACCACTGCCGACCCGCCGACACGCACACAGACACAGACACACATAGACACACAGAGAACCACACACAGACACACACCCAGACACACAGACACACAGAGAACCACACACAGACACACACACACACAGACACACTTGCACACACAGACACACACGTTTAAACAAACTGAGGTCGGATCATGCACACACTTTGAGATCCTTCATTTCTCGCTCATGACTAACTTCAGCCCCTCCCCCATTGCGCAGGCAGGGGCGGGGCCACGGTGCCCCAGGCTCTGACGCCCAGTCAACCATTAGAGTCCCCAGCGTCTGACCACCGACGCCCAGTGGACACCGCTCGGAGCCTGTTTTCGGTCTTCGTCAGGTCCTTTATCATAAACAATTCTCAAATATATTTTAAAATGTTCTTATCGTCCTAAAGAAATTACATTCTAATGTTAAAAATAATAAGCAGATGCTCCACATGGTGACAAGTGGGTCACTCCAAACGCACCACAGACTGAGTTTAGCGCAATGGAAATCAAAAGCTGCTTTGTTCATAATCAGTATTTTTCAAACAAAACTGATTAAGTTTGTTGAACCATAAATTTATTCGATTATGTAACTCCGTGATTTGGGGCGTTCAGCAGAGAGTGAGAAAATCAGTGTCCCCGCTCATGACCCGGCCAGCCTGAGAGTGAGTCCATACATGTGACAACAGGTGGCTTCCAGAAAGCTCTGCGGGAAGGGCAACGGATGGCCGCGCAGGGTCGCTGTCTCGCCGGCGCTTAGCAACGGCGTCTCCGAGGTGGAGTATTTGGACCCCAGTTTTTCCTCTAGGTCTGCTTTGCTTCGGTCTTTAGGTGTGAGCGTTTCTTGACAAATACCTTCCTACACATTTGTTACGATTGTTATTGTAAATAAGATTTCAGTGTATTTAGAAATGTTTGCAAAAGCATTTGTCAAAGTGCTGTTAGCAGCGCTCAGGTATTTTGAGCTGTACATATTTATTTTTAACCAACCAACCACCAAAGCCCCCTGTGGGCTGCATGTGACTTTTCTCTGAGTCACTCGGGGTCTGGAGAGGCCACCCGGGAGTCCTGATGATATTTCTGCCTCTCAACATTCATTTCTCATGTTTTAATTATTATTTAGAATTTGAACAGTGACCTTGAATGACGGCAGTGATGGGACCCGTTGTTCCTCTAACAGCGTCCCTGTGCCCGCTCGCAGGGCTGGGGGCGGGAGGGGTTTATCCCTGTGTTAAAAAGAAAAGTCCTCGTACATTAGGAACTGAGTCAATTTAATAAAATCGGACGTTTTATAGGATCTCCTTCTGGCGTGCGTCAACGCCATCAGACCGTGTCTCTCCAGTACCTCCGCCCACCATCCCGCGGTGATGAAATTCTTCCCAAGACCAAACCGGCCCTTCAGCAAACACTCCAGCTGCGGCATCTCTTCCTACCTTTCTTTATTATTTGTCACGTTTCCTAAGGATAATTAATGAAGATATACATTCATCATAAAGGAAAAGTTGATCAAATTAGATGCATCCCGAAGAAAGGCACCATAATTATTTATGTGAAAAAGCTATTTAATTGATTAAGTGCTCTATCCAAGTGCTTCTTGAATAAGACTTTACACGTGTGTCTCTGGTTTTCAAGGTTTTGCCGAAGTCATTGTGCCTCGCACACGCAGGTGTGTAATGTGTGTGGTGTGGACGCACTCATGGATCCTACGCGTTTATGACTTCTTGCATCTCTTGCTTCATCAAGCCCTTATTAAGCGGCTACCCTGAACCAAAGATTGGATTAAGTGCCAGGAATTCAAAGATGGGGAAAAGGTTATGACAAGGTCTTCATTTGGAAAGTCAGGTTTTCACCTTATTAACATGGATGTAAATATCAAAATAAGGGGGATTAAGTGGACCAGGGGACACAAGTCATCCTCTCCGCTGCCAGTCCCTGCGCGTCCACGCCAGGCACAGAGCTCGGCGCTGGGAAACATCTGTGCGTGGGGGCACATACATGCGTGTGCACTGACATGCATGCGTGTGTATGTGTGTACATGATGCGTACATGTGTACCGTCCAGCCCAAATTCTCTCGCTCACAATCTGCTGAGATGCAGCAGCACATAAATCCATGGTTATATTTTCCCAGTGAGATTCTGAAAGCGCTTCGCAGGAGGTTTGAGAGACCGGGAAGGAGCCTGGACCCGGAAGTGGACGGGGGGAGGAGCCTGGACCCGGAAGTGGACGGGGGGAGGAGCCTGGACCCGGAAGTGGACGTGGACAGGGGGGCTAGGGGGGGAAGAGCCAGCGCGTGAACCGATGCCCACGGGCTCGCAGCGCTCGCCAGTGCGCGGCTGCCCCTGAAAAGCCGGGCGTCCAGCACCGGGAGCGTGGGGCCGGCGAGGCTGAGGTCAGCGGGAGAGGCGGACCGGAGGACGGCCGGGGACTGGGGCCCGCGGGCGACGCCTCCACGCCTATGGGGACAGGAAACACCCCGAGGATCCGCTGCACCGGCCCACGTCTCGTCTTCACCTGGATTTTGAAAACAACAGCAAAGTGACCCAAACCCTGGAGCCAAACTGCCATCAATGCCAAATCGTCAAAACGATCCCCCGAATGTGAAGACGGCACTAACAGGAAACGACACTACGAACACGTCCCCCGAGACGAGAGGTCGTTCAAGAGCGACGTGGACGCGGGGCGTGCGTGCTGCCGACGCACGCCAGCCCGACACCCGGGTCCCCGGAGTCACCGTCACAGGTGCCCGGGCAGGGGTGTCACGTGGGTCCCTGTCACTCACCGGGGGACGCACGCGGTGGCCGTTCTGTGACCACCTCGGCTTCCTGGAGCGCAAAGCGGATGGGAAGCCTCCCCTTATTCACACATCCGCGCAGGACAAGGGCCCGCGGGCGCCTCCGGAGTCCCACAGCCGCACACGCGCCCCTCCTGCTGCGGAATCCCACGGCCGTCCTCTGCCGCTGCGCCAGGACGGGCACCTCGGACGGGTCGTTGGGGCCACCGCGCACCGCGGCCGGCGCTAATCCCGGATGAGCTAACCGCCGCTTCTCGCTAATGAGCTCTAAGTACAAAGAAATTTATCTCCCCGACGGCCACCAGCAGGTTGGCCAAGTACCCGCGGCATCGCCGGGAGAAGCCAGGCTCTGTCAGGCTCTGTCGAAGGTCTCTGGAAATGCCTCTTGCTTCCCAGGGCTGCCTGCATAATTTCCTGTGTCGTAAGTATATTTTGAAACTAGAAAATCATTAACCCTACATATAGTTAAATGCCCTTCCTTTTAATGGCTAGAATTGATTTTTCTTAATGTTTGCTAATAAACAGATTTGGAAACTCTGTGTCATTAACTACGTTGAAGAACTATTTCTCGTGAAATCTGACTTTTAAAATGGCCTTGACCAGATACGGAATCCAGAGAAGCCAAAGGAAGAGCTTCTCTCTGAAGGAGACTGGCTCTCCCCACTCCCGTCAGAAATCTCGTGAAGACCGAAATCACCCCAGGGAAGGGGTGACCGTTCCGCCCCCTGCCCCCCCGCCGAGTCCTGGGCACTTACTCTGCATCAGGCCCATGCAGGCGGTGCTGCTGTCATCACAGAGCACACGCCGTGCCAAGGACAGTGACAAACAAATAAATAATTACTGATTAATGAGACAGGACGCAGAGCCGGTCACCCGGGCGGCAGACAGTTACTTAGCCACTGTGTCGGGGTCAGACTGCCCCACCATGGACATGACCGTAAGCCTGAGCCCTGAATTATCATATGACCTTCTGGGGAAAGACGAAAGTAAAAGTGTGCCAGGCAGGGGGACCGGCAGGGACAGCAGCCCAGAGGCTCAGAGCTCGGGAGTCTCTCGGGACTTGAAGAAAGGCCACGTGGTGAGCTCAGTGAGGAAAGAAGGAAGGATCATGAGGTGTGCCCGGTGGCACATGGGTCTGCTTGGAGGCCACAGTGAGAACCGGGGACACCAAACGGTCTCCCGCAGCCCGAGGATGACCACAGCTGGGCATTGAGAAAGCCATCAGGCTCCCTCCCAGAGAACAGACTGAAGGGGGTAGAGCTACAGAGCTGGGGGTCTGGGAGCCTGGCCACCATCCAGGCAGGGCTGAGGACGGCTCTGGGGGTGAACACAGGGTAAGTAACGCAGACAGAGCTGGAATCTTCTGTAGAGAAAGCGAGTAGTGGTCAGGGTTAGGTTTAGGGGATGCGTGACAAGGAAGAGCCTCCATGTTTGGGTCTCCAGATGAGGCCAGTCCCCCTGGGCTGGGACAGGGGGGTTGGGCGCAGGCTGGGCTGGGGTGGGG
>PJEM01009568.1:0-70307 GCA_004023845.1 Helogale parvula
TTCAGCATATAGGTCTTTTACATCTTTGGTTAGGTTTATTCCTAGGTATTTTATCGTTTTTTGTGCAATTGTGAATGGGATCAGTTTCTTGCTTTCTCTTTCTGTTGCTTCATTTTTAGTATATAAGAATGCAACTGATTTCTGTACGTTGACTTTGTATCCTGCAACCTTACTGAATTCATTGATCAGTTCTAGAAGGCTTCTGGTAGAGTCAATCGGGTTTTCCATGTAGTGAAAAGATGATTTCTCAAGTCTGTTTTTCAGAGTCTGTCCCAGACCTGCCAGCATCACAACCACTGTATGCCAATTTATAATCCAGATTCTGGGGTTCCTCTCAAGCCCTTCTGAATCAGTCTCGGGAGCTGGGCTCAAGGAATCTGCCCTTGAAAAGCTACAGTGAGCCCCCTGTAGCAGTTTGCTCTACAATCAGTTTAGGGTGAATCCTGAGAATACATGTAGTTATAAGGTAGGTGCAAGTCCAGCAAGCACAGAGTATATTGGGACATATTAACTTGTACAGCATGACTGGCAATGAGAACTTTTTCCCCCAGCAGTTTATGAAAATATTCATGGGACACTCTCATTTATTCTATATTTGACCTGTCTATTTATGTACTCTATGCAAACAGTATGCTAAGTATTGTGAGAAGTGAGAGGATAAATTAGAGCTTTTATGTTTAAGGCTTAAAATTTTCATTAATTGCCTAATTAATGAATTAATCATTAATCTCTGTACCCAACTTGAGGCTTGAACTCACTACTTAGAGATCAAGAGTTGCATGCTCTTGGGGCGCCTGGGTGGCTCAGTCGGTTAAGCCTCCGACTTCGGCTCAGGTCAGATCTCAAGTTCATGGGTTTGAGCCCCGCGTCGGGTTCTGTGCTGACAGCTAGCTCAGGGCCTGGAGCGTGCTTCCAGTTCTGTGTCTCCTTCTCTCTCTGACCCTCCCCCTCTCATGCTCTGACTCCCTCTGTATCAAAAATAAATAAAACATTAAAAAAAAAAAAAGAGTTGCATGCTCTTCCAAGTGAGCCAATCAGGCGCCCGTATGTTTATGGCATTTACAACTGGAAAAATAAGATGTGTGGAAATAATTGTTGTAATGACATGGTTCTCAGAGTCACATGTTGGGACCTTCTAGGAAGGACTTTAGAATAGGAGAGACCAGGATGAAACATGGTGGGCTAGGATGAAGTCCCATCATTGAGTCCAAATAAAATCATTTTGGGGTCAGTCTCTGAAGGTCGAAACTGAAGGTTTCAGGACATGGTTACAGGTTTTCTCATCAGCAGATACTCAACAACAGGTAGAAGAGAAAGATCATATGAGTCAGTGTAAGTAATGCTGCATAAAGGGATAGTTAGAAACTTTGTAAGGGGTCAGAGTGTTGACTGAAAAATAGGTTCCTGGGGCAGGATGCAACCTTGGAAGGAAACTGGAGTGAGAACTAGGGACCCAGGCCAGAGTCTTTGTCTAGACTGGTCGTGCACATTGGAGGGGTAAACAGGAAGACTCAATTCAGTGTTCCTGCAGACATCCAACACTATTCACACCAGGTCAAGGGCATTAGACTATATCCTTACTAGAGGAAAAGGAACAGGAATTGTGCCAGGCAAAGTCCTCATTAGTTTGAGGCTGATGGTGCAGAATCTGCAGGTCGCAGACTCTGAGTGCCTACAAATATCTGGGGTAGGGTCTGGAATAAGCAGGAAGCAGTTCATAAGAATGTGATTTGATCCAATTTGACTAGAGTTAACAAGAGAGAAGAAGGAATTAGGAAGAGTTTCATGGAAGAGTGAGAATTTGAAAAGAGCTTGAGAAATCAATGCTAAGGAGGGAAAATGAAATTTACTGGTCAGAGTTAGCGAGGTCACTTCTGGAGCCCTTCTCACGATTAGGAATTATGTAGCAATTCGTCAAAATCTTGGCTTGGTGACAAAGTTAAATATTTTCAATATTTGTACGCAATTGAATCCTAGAACTTTTTTCAGAAATCTGGAACATATGCCATTTGACTCCTGTGACTTGTTTCCTGGTATCTTATTACAAACATGTCAAACATACACGCAAACTATTTTACGGTGAACACTACATCCACCACCTAGATTCTACAATTGCCATTTTATTGTTTGATGTTTTTCAGAGTAAGTTAGGGACAGTAGAACACTTTGCCCAAACACTTGAGCATACATAATATTAAGTAGCATTCGGTATTTATGGTGATTTTAAGATAAAAATTTACACCTTATGAAATGTATCATCATAAATGTACCACTCAGTGAGTTATGACAAATGTTCATAACTTAATAACATCAAACCTCTATGAAGATTCAGAAGATCCTGAACAGTCTAGAAAGTTCTCTCATGCTCTTTCTAAGAACATTGCCTCACCTTCCAGAGGCAAACTGTTCTGATTTTTTCCATCATAGATTAATTTTGCCTATCCTAGAACTTCATATAAACATATTGTACAACATGTACACTTTTGAGTAAGTCTTCTTTCATTTATATAATGTTTTTGAGATTTATCCATGTTGTTCCATGTAATTCTTTTTTGCTAAAGAATAGCATTTCATTGTATGGTTATACCATAGTTTGTTTGTTTTTTGATTTGAATGGTTTTTGACATAGTTTCAGATTATAGAAAAGTTAGAAGAATAGCACTGAGAATTTTGGATATCCTTCACACAAGTCCTCCAAATGTTAACATTTACCTACACTTGCTTTATCTCTTTCCCCCCCTATCTTTTTTCTGAATTAGGTCACATATTTGATGCCCTTTTTCTCCTTAATACTTCAGTATATATTACCTAAAACAAACAAGAAATTCTCTCATATTACCAGAGTACATTTAACAAAAGCAAGAGATGAAAAGGATACAATACTATTTTATAATATTCAGGCTTTGTTCAAAATTTCCCAATTGTCTCAATAACATCCTTGATAGGAAAAGAAAATCCAAAAATATGACTTGTTATGTCTCTTTAGTCTTCTTTATTCTAGATCAGTTCCTGAAACTCTATATTTCTTTTCTTTTTTTTTTAAACTTATTCATTCATTGGGCACCTGGGTGGCTCAGTCAGTTAAACCGCCAACTTCAGCTCAGGTCATGATCTCTAGGTTTATGGGTTTGAGCCTCGCATCAGGCTCTGTGCTGACCGCTCAAAGCCTGGATCCTGCTTCGGATTCTGTGTCTCCCTCTCCCTCTGCTGCTCCCCCACTTGCACTCTCTTTCGTTCTCTCAAAAAATGAATAAAAATTAAAAAAATAATAATAAAATAAAACATATTCATTTATTTAATCTATAACAACCTGGTAGATAAAGTACAATTTCATTATTATTATTATATTTATATACTTATTTTTTTTTTAGTAATCTCTATACCCAACATGGGGCTTACACCCATGAGCCTGAGATCAAGAGCTTAATGCTCTTCTGACTGAGCCAGCCAGGAAACCCTGTTATAATTCATGACATTTCTTTAAGAATATGGGCAAGTTATTTATTTGTTAATTTATATTTTTATTTTTGTAAATGTTTTATTTTTAAGTATTCTTTATACCCAAAATAGGGCTCGAACTCACAAGTCTGAGATCAAGAGTTGTATGCTTTACTGACATTGCCACCCAGGCACCCCTTCTTATTTTTTTTTAAGTAGGCTCAATGCCCAATGGGGGTTTGAACTCATGACCCCAAGATCAAGAGTCACATAGCCAGATGACCCTAGGCAAGTTATTTTTTTTTAAGTTTATTTATTTATTTTGAGAGAGAGAGAGAGAGCGAGAGAGTGATAGAGTGCATGTGAACTCGTGAGTGGGGGAGGGGCAGGGAGTGAGAGTGAGAGAGCGAGAGCGAGAGCGAGAGCGAGAGAAAGACAGAATCCCAAGCAGGCCTTGTGCTATCAGTGCAGAGCCCGATGTGAGGCTCAAACTCACAAACTCTTGACATCATGATCTGAGCCAAAGTCGGATACTTAATTTATTGAGCCATCCATGCACTCCCTAGGGAAGTTATTTTTTAATTAAGCTTTTAATGTGAGGCAATTATAGGTTTACATGCAGTTATAAGGAATACTGCAGAGAAATCTCATGTACTCTTTACCCAGTTTGTCCCATTGGTAATAATATCTTGCAAAACTGTAGCATAATATCAAAACCTGGATGTTGACATTGATACAGTCAATATAAGGAACATTTCCATCACCAGAAGGATCCTTCATGTTGTCCTTTTATAGCCCTCTTAATTTCACTCCCACCTCTATCTTTTCCTTGGCCCTGGAAAGCAGTAATCTGTTCTATATTTCTATAATTTTGTCATGTCAAGAAATTATATAAATAGAACCATACAGTATGTAACCTTTCGGATAGTTTTTTTTCCACTCAACATAGCTCTTTGGAGATTCATCTAGGTTGTTGCATGCAGCCATAGTTCCTCCTGCTGAGTAGTATTTCACGGTATGGATCTGTTGAAAGACATCTGAGTTGTTTTCAATTTTTTACTGTTATGCATAAAGCCACTGTAAACATTTATACAGTTTTCCTGCGATTGTAAATCTTTACTTCTCTGGGAGAAATGCCCAGGAGTGCAACTGCTGGGTCTTATGATAGTTACATGTTTAGTTTTTAAAGAAACTGTCATAGTATTTTCAAAACTGGCTATACCATTTTGCATTCCTAGCAGCAATGTTATGAGAAATCCATTTTCTTCAAATCTTCAGTAACACTTGCTATTGTATTTTTTATTTTAGCAGTGTGAGTTGGGTGAGGTGGTATCTCATTATAATTTTATTTTGCATTTCCTTAATGGCTAACGATGCTGAGTATCTTTTCATATGCTTGTACGTCATCTGTATATCTTCCTTGTGGAAATATCTCTTCATGTCTTTTGTCCATGGATTCTTTGCTTTCAGATTGCTTGCTATTTATATTGTTTCCTATTTAGGGGCGCCTGGCTGGCTCAGTTGGAAAAGCATACCACTCCTGGTATTGGGGTCATGAGTTCAAGCCCTATGGTGCGTGTAGAGATTACTTAAATAAACTTTAAAAAAAAGATTTCCTATTTACTGTTTAGTTTGTTGTTCCTGTGGTCTCTGTTGTTTAAAGTACAGGAGAGCTGGCATTGTTTTTCTGTTTTGTTACTAGATGTCTTAGATGAGCCATTCAAGGAATATCATTCAGTCGAACTTTATGTAGCCTATCCCTTTGCACACTGATGCAAACACTGGTGGCACTTAACCAAGGCCTTATTTCCAGACTAAATCATGCAGATTTGAGCAAAGGTGGCAAGAGTAAGAACCTTGGCTGAATTTTCATGAGTGGCTCTAATAGAACTGCTGGTGACCCATCTTGCTTTCATAGATGCCACAGGGCACAAGGCGACTATTGAGTTTTGGGAATTGTTAATGTATTTTAGATACTTGTCCTTTATCAAATATGTGGTTTGCAAATATATTCTTTTAGTCTGTAGTTTCTTTTCATCCCCTCAACAAGGTCTTTCACAGAGTTTATTTCATCCATTATTTTTTTCATGGTTATTTAGTTTTGAGAGAGAGAGAGCAACCAGGGGAGGGGCAGAGAGAGAGAGAGAGGGAGAAAGAGAATCCTAACCAGGCTCCACGATGTTGTTGCAGAGTTTGACAAGGGGCTCAGAGCCAAGAACCATGAGATCATGACTTGAGCCAAAGTCAGATGCCTAACCAACGGAGCCACCCAGGCACCCCTCATCAGTTTATTTTTATGGCTAATGCTTTTGGTTTCAAGGCTAAAAACTCTTTGCCCAGTCATATATCACAATGATTTTCTGCTATAATTTTCCCTGCGAGTTTTTTAGTTTTACCATTTACATTTAAGTCCATGATCCACTCTGAGTTATTTCATTATGTACTGTGAGATTTAGGTCAAGGTTCATTTTTCTGCCTATGGACATCCAGTTACCCTAGCACCATTGGTTGCAAAGGTTACTTTCTTATATAGATTTGCTTTTGTAATTCAGCTGTTCTTTGTGACCTTGGATTAAGCAGTAGTTGCCTAGATATCACATCAAAAGCACAAACCACAAAAGAAAAAATATGTATGAATTGGACTTCATCAAAATGAAAGCTTTTTGTGCTTCATAGGACATAATGCTAGATTTATACCTAAGTGTTTTTTTCTTGAGTGATATAAATGGTATATTAAAATTTTTTTATATGTTTATTTTTGAGAGAGAGAGACACACACACAGAGTTTGAGCAGGGGAGGGGCAGAGACAGAGGGAGAATTCAAAGCAGGTTCCAGGCTCTGAGCTGTCAGCACAGAGTGTAGTGCGGCACTTGAACCCACAAACCGTGAGATCATGATCTGAGCTGAAATCGGAAGCTTAACCGACAGCCACCCAGGACCCCCTAAATGGTATTGTATTTTAATTTCAGTGTCCATATGGTCATTGCTAGTATATGAAAATGCAGTTTATTTTTATATGGTTATCTTATGTCCTAAGATTTTGCTGACCTCACATTTTGTTTCTAAGATTTTCTTTGGTAGATTTTTTTTTAATGTAGACAATCATGTCATCTGAAAATAGTTTTCTTTCTTCCTTTCCGATTAGAATGCTTTTTTTTAATGTTTATTTTTTTGAGAGAGAGAGAAAGAGAGAGAGAGAGATGGAGAGGATGGAGGAGGGGCAGAGAGAGGGAGACAGAGGATCCGAAGTGGGCTCTGAGATGACAGCAGAGAGCCTGTTGCAGAGCTTGAGGTCTGCAAACCCTGAGATCATGACCTGAGCCAAAGTCAGGTACTTAACCAACGGAGCCACCCAGGTGTCCCTGGAATGCCTTTTATTTCCCTTACTTGCCTTAAGGTAATTTTAGAACTGCCAGCATTCTGCTGTCTCAAATATTTCCTCTCTATATATTTGGAACATCTGGCAGTGATTGTCTTACTCCATTTGGACTGCTAATACAAAGTACCACAGACTAGGTGGCTTCTAAACAACAGAAATTTATTTCACATATTTCTGGAGAATGGAAGTCCAAGATCAGGGTGCAAGCATTGTCAAGTTCTGGTGAAGACCCTCTTGTGGGGTGCAGATTATTGACTTCTCACTCTTACATGGTGGAAGGGGCTAGGGAGCTGTGTGGGGTCCTTTTTTAAGTTTATTTATTTATTTTGAGAGAGTTAGGGAAAGAAAGAGTGGAGGAGAGACAGAGTGAGAGAGAGAGGATCCCAAGCAGGCCCCTCGCTTTCAGCACAGGAGTCCCAACATGGGGCTCAAACTCACCAACCCTGAGATGGTGACCTGAGCCTAACTCAAGATTCAGAAGCTCCACTGACTGAGCCACCCAGGTGCTCCTGTGGGGTTTTTTTTTTTTTCCAAAGGCACTAATTCCATTCATTAGAGCTATGACCTCATGACCCAATCACCTCCCCAGATCCCCACCTCCTAACACCATTACCTTGTACCTTAGGTTTTCAACATATGAATTTTGGAGGAACACAACATTCACCCCATAGTAATATAATTTTTGCATCAACTGTCAAACATAATCAGGAGGAATGTACATGACAAACATACCACAAACATTATATTAAATAAAATCAAGAGGAGAAATAAAGCCTAATGTTATTTGCCTATATTTTTACTTAACATGTTATTTTTTTCTTTCTGGATGTTCGAAGGTTCCTTCTTTTATAATTTCTTTTCTATTTAAAGAACTCTTTTATCCATTCTTTTAGCAGAGGTCTGATGACTACATAGTATCCTAGTTTTTCTTCATCTGACAGTATCTTGATTTACCCTTCAACCCTAGAAGATATTTTCACTGAGTATAGAATTCTGAGTTGCCACTTCTTTCACCATTGGAAAAATATTGTGCCACTTTCTTCTGGCCTTCATGGTTTCTGATAAGAAATTCAGTGTTATTTAGGGGTGCTTGTCTGGCTCAGTGAGTAGACACGTGACTCTTAATCTCTGGGTTTTGAGTTTGAGCCCCATGTTTGGTGTAGAGTTTACTTAACTAAATAAAATTACAAAAAAATAAAAAGACAAAGAAATTCACTGTCATTTGAATTGTTTTTTCCTGAATAGGTAATGTGTCTTCTCTGTCATTTTAGTGTTGGCTCTATTGATTGTCTTTTTCTCATTCAGTTTGAGTTCTTGACTCTTGGCAATTGGTACTTGAAACCTGGACATCTTAATATATGTCTTCAAATATGATTCTGGGTCTTATGGATTCCTTTGAAACCACTCCAATAGAGGAAGGGGGCTGTGCCATCTTATTACTGTCAGATGGAGATAGAAATCCAGGTTCTTCACTTGGTTACTAGTGATATCTGAATGTGGGGGCTCCCTGTTATGCTGGTGGGAGGTTTGAGTTCCATGTCTTCACATGGTCTCCATTTTTAGACTGTGTAAACACCCTTTTAATCTTTAAACTTTCACCTGCTAGTTTTCACTACTTACATTGATAATACTTGCCTGAATCGATTATTATGATGATGTTCAAATGATGATTTTCTGATCTTATCTTTCCTTCCTCATTTATTAATTTACATTTAACTGAAAGAAGAGCTCTCCCTTCTCCACCATTGATTCACTAATTCATTCATTTATCTATATATCTATTCATATAAATGTATGGATTCTTATAATAATTCCTTACTATCAGTATTTAAAAATTTTTTAAATGTTTATTTATTTTTGAGAGAGAGAGCATAAGCAGGGAAGGGGACGAGAGAGAGGAAGACACAGAATCTGAAGAAGGTTCCAGGCTCAAAGCCTAATGTGGGGATTGAACTCACAAATGGTGAGATCATGATCTGAGCTGAAGTCAGACACTGAACTGACTGAGCCACCCAGATGTCCCTTTACTATCAGTATTTATTTTGATGCTCAAATTGCCCCAGATTTGGCCAGTGGGATCCCCCTTTAGTTATTCTTATGTCTCTGTGACATGTCTTTATCCAAAGACAACAAGATTGGGGCAACTGACTGGTAGAGCAAGCTACTCTTGATCTTGGGGTTGGGAGCTCAAGTCTCACATTGGGTGTAAAGATTACTTTTTAAAAAGCTAAAAAATTCAGGCACCTGGGTGGCTTAGACAGTTAAGTGTCTGATTTTGGATTAGGTCATGATCTCAGTTTGTAGATTTGAACCCCATGTCAGGCTCTGCACTGACAGCTCAGAGCCTGGAGCCTGCTTCAAATTCTTTGTCTCCCTCTCTTTCTGTCCTTCCTCCACTCACACTCTGAAAAACAAATAAACATTAACAATTTTTTAAATGTTTATTTATTTTTGAGACATAGAGAGACAGAGTGCAAACAAGGGAAGGGGAGAGAGAGAGAAAGAGGGAGTCACAGAATCTGAAATAGGCTCTGAGCTCTGAGCTGTTAGCACAGAGCCCAATGGGGGCTGGAACTCATGAACCGCGAGATCATGACCTGAGCTGAAGTCAGAGCTTAACCAACTGAGCCACCCAGGCGCCCCTCATTAACAATTTTTTTAAAAAGCTAAGAAGTTAAATTAAAAATGCCTCTAAAGACAATACGATGACATAGAAAATTCTAGAGAGTCTACAAAAAAGCTACTAGAACTGTGAGAATAACAATGTTGTAGGGCACAGATTAATATATAAAAATCAATCATATTTCTTTTTTTAAAGTTTATTTATTTTAAGACATAGAGAGAGAGGTAGGGACAGAGAGAAAGGGAGAGGGAGAATAGAGAATCCCAAGCAGGCTCTATGTTCAGAGTGCGGGCCTAGACTCAGGGCTTGGACTCACTAACTGTGAGATCTTGACCAGAGCTGAAACCAAGAATTGGACACTTAACCGATTAAGCCACCAGGTGCTCCCATATTTCAATATAATAGCAATAGTGTTAAAAATACCATTTAATAAAGCAAAAATAACATGAAATACTTAAGGATAAATCTAACAAAATATGTGCCAGATTTGTATTTTGAAACTACAATTGATGACAGAAATTAAGGAAGATTTAAATAAATGGAGAGACCTACCTTGTTTATGCATTATAGAGTCACTATTGTTAAACTATTAATTCTTCCCAACTTTGGGGGTAGAAATTGGTCAGCTGTTTCTAAAATGTATATGAAAAATCAAAGGCTCTAGAATGGCCAAAACAACTTTGAAAAAGAACATAGTTGGAGGATTTATACTTTCTAATTGTAGGACTTATTCTAAAACTATGATAATCAAGACTATGTGGTATTGGGGAGCCTGCGTGGCTCAGTCAGATTAGCTTCCAACTTCAACTCTGGTCATGATCTCATCTCACTGTACGTGGGTTCAAGCCCCACGTCAGGCTCTGTGCTGACAGCTCGGAGTCTGGAATGTGCTTCAAATTCTGTGTCTCCCTCTCTCTCTGACTCTCCTTTGCTCACACTTTGTTTCTCTCTCTCAAAAAAAAAAAAAGTATAAATATAAATATATCAATGGAAAAAATGGAGTCCAGATACAAACTCACATATACATGGTCAATTCATTGTCAACAATGACTCCAAGATGATTCAATGGAGATAGGATAATCTTTTCAGAAAATGGTTGTGGGAACAATTGGACATTCATATGTAAAGAAATGAGCCTTGACACTTGCCATACAACAGATTAAAAAAAGTAACTTAAAATGGATCACAGACATAAAGCCATAAAACCTAAGATATAACTTCTAGAAGAAAACACAGGAGAAAAAAATTTTGTGATATTAAGAAAAGATATCATAAAGTGGACACAAAAATATAATTCAGTAGCTAAAAATCCCCAAATAATTCCATTAAATAATGAACAGGGTTGGGGTGCCTGGATGGCTCAATAGGTTCACCGTCTGGTGCCTAACCAACTGAGCCAGCCAGGTACCCCTCCAGTAGCATTTCTGGTTGGAATGGGGATATGGTGCCAGAGCCAAACTCTAACATGCCCTGGATTAAGGCATAGTAGGTTACCTGTAAGAACTTTCCGTTGAAGTAAACATGCTTTGAAGCCTTGAATTGCCTCTATATCCAACTAGTCAAATTGATAATCCTTATGTCTTTTTTCACTGTGTTTCGGGATTGAGTTTCTAAGATCAGTCAATATTATAACTAGAGTGTGCTGAAATAATACTAACCAGAATTTTTCCCTTTTAAAAAATATTTTCTTACAGAAAATGTCTAATATAGTTAAAACTATGTAAAATAGGGGTCCCTAAATGACTCAGTCAGTTAAGCATCTGACTCTTGATTTCGGCTCAGGTGTTGATTTTGTGGTTTGTGAATTTGACTCCCACATAGGGCTCTGCATTGACATTGTGGAGCCTGCTCGGGATTCTCTCTTTATTTCTCTCTCTCTCTCTGTCTCCTGCTTGTGCTCTTTCTTCTTAAAATAAAAAAATAAACTTAAAAAATAATAAAAGATTTAAAAATTGGAAAAAACATGTAATAGTATGTAAAGTGGTATAATAAAGTTCCAGGTACCCATAGTCATATGTGCAGAATTACTGACATCCTATCATTCTTGTTTCGTATTTTCATTTTTTACTGAATCATTTTTTTAAATTTATTTTTTGAGAGAGAGAGAATGAGCAGGGAAGGGGCAGAGAGAGAGGGAGAGAGAGAATCCCAAGCAGGTTCCACACTGTCAGCAGGGAGCCTGATGCAGAACTCAAACTCACGAACTGTGAGATCATGACCTGAGCCGAAACCAAGAGTTGGACGCTTAACCGACTGAGCCACCCAGGTGCCCCTGAATCATTTTTAAACAAATCCTAGGTCACATAATTTCTCCCATAAATATTTCAGTGTATATCTCTAACAAATAAGGCCTTAAAAATAATCACACAAATTCTTTCACAGAACAAAGACACTTACAAATCATTTTGTGAGGCCAACATTACCTTGACATGAAAATCTGGAAAGGACATTGCAAGAAAAGAAAAATACAGACTGATATTCCAAGCTCACCAATCTGCCTGTTCTTTGAGAGAGCAGCCTGGTGTTTTATCAGCAGCAGTAATCAGAACAGCAATGTCAGCCTGATATGTTCTTGTAATGAGGTTTTCTATGAGGATCTTGTGACCTGGGTTATTAAATAAAGTTCTCAGATTTCATGAGGGAGATATTGATGATAGTGTCATGTTCATGCTCAGCCTTCAGCTTCTACACCAAGGTATCTCCACATCACCCCCCTCCTCCCACTCTCAATGGTTCCCTTCTTCCACCAATTTGTAATTGAAGAGGTGGTTGCTCTATCTAAATCTACCTCCCTACTGACTTTGATATTGATGGGGTTCTTCTCATTTCCCACTTGTTCTTTCGGTGGCAAACCCATGGCAAAAAACCACTCCTTTTCTGTCATGAATTGGCTCAATTATCTCCTCTGAAAACTCTTCTGATAAGTCTGTTGGCTGTTACTGATGCCTCCTCTCAGCTTCCCAAGAACAAACTTCTTTTACTGTACTAGCCATGTTATGCTGTGATTTTTTAATCTGATGTTTCCCTTATTAGACTATATAGCCAATGTTTGGCACATTGCTTGGCATAAAGCAGTTAGCTCAGTAAATATTTGCTGAATGAATAATAAGAATACAAAGCTAGAGACACCTGTGTTGCTCAGTTGGTTAAGCCTCTGACTTCGGCTCAGGTCATTATCTCACAGTTCAAGAGTTTGAGCCCTGCGTTGGGATTTTTGCTGACAGCTCAGAACCTGGAGCCTGCTTCAGATTCTGTGTCTCCCCCCTCTCCCCGTCCCCTGCTCATTCTCTCTCTCTGTCATTCTGAAAAGTAAACATTAAAGAAATAAAATAAATTAGGCATAGTAAGATATTAACAACAATAATAAAATAGAATAATTATAGCAATATACTATAATAAAAGTTATATGAATTTGGTCTCTCTCTAAATACTATACTGTCCTCACCCTCTTGTGATGATGTGAGAAGATAAAATGCCTATCTAATGAGATAAAGTGAGATGAATGATGTAGACATTTTGAAGTATGTAGTTAGGCTCATATTATAGACCTTCTGAGAATGTGTCAGGAAGATCATTGGCTTCTGGATTGCATTGACCTTGCGTGACTAAAACAATAGAAAGTGAAATCATGGACAAAAGGGGACTATTGTATAATCATTTTTTAAATTATAAAGAATAATAATAAATACTTAAGAAAACCTCAAACACACAGATGTGTTAAAGTAATAAATAAATCCTTTTTATAGGACTTTAAAAGAGTGCTGCCAAGGGAACCTGGGTGGCTCAGTCCATTGAGCGTCTGACTCTTGATTTCCACTTGGGTCATGATCTCTCGGTTTGTGAGTTTTAGCCCGTATTTGGCTCCATGCTAATGGCGTGCAGCCTGCTTCAAATAATCTCTCTCCCTCTCTCTCTCTTTTCCTCTACTGCTTGTGCTCTCTGTCTCTCTCTCAAAAAAAAAAATGATGCTGCCAATTTAGACATTTTTAGTGTATAGCAGTATACACTATATCCTATAACCCTTCAGCCTTAATCTTTGGTTATTAGGTAAGTGAAAAATAGTATTTCAGTTTTTAAAAAAGTATTTACTTGCTTTTAAGTGAGGCTGAGAATCTTTTGATAGATTTATCAACCCTTGATATTTATTTTTCTTTGTTGTTTAAAGATTTTATTTTATTTTTTTAAATATTTTTAAACATTTATTACTGAGAGACAGAAACAGAGCATGAGCATGGGATGGGAAGAGAGAGAGGGAGACACAGAATCTTAACCAGGCTCTGTCAGCACAGAGCCTGATGTGGAGCTCGAACCCACAAATTTGGACATCATGACCTGAGCCAAAGTCAAACGATTAACCAACTGAGCCACTCAGGTGCCTCTAGAGATTTTATTTTTAAGTAATCTCTATACTCCATGTGGTGCTTGAACTCACAATCCCATGATCAAGAGTTGCATGCTCTAGCAATGGCGCCAGCCAGGCCCCCCTTCTTTCTCTTTTTTAATTACTTTTTTTTTTTTTTAAGTTTATTCCAGGGATACCTGGGTGGCTCAGTCGGTTAAGCCTCTGACTTCGGCTCAGGTCATGATCTTACGGTTTGTGGGTTCGAGCCCTATGTCGGGCTCTGTGCTGACAGCTCACAGCCTGGAGCCTGCTTCAGATTCTGTGTCTCCCTCTCTGTCTGTCCCTCCCCACTCATGCTCTGTCTCTCTCTGTCTCAAAAATAAATAAAACATTAAAAAATTTTAAAAAAGCTTATTCCTTTCACACACACACACACACACACACACACAGATAGAGAGGGAGAGAGAGGATTCCAAGCAGCCTCTGCACTGTCAGCATGGGGCTTGGTCTCATGAGCCATTAGAAGATGACCTGAGCTGAAATCAGGAGTAAATGCTTAACTGACTGAGCCACCCAGGCACTCCTTTAATTACTATTTTTTAAATTTTATATGAATATTTTTAAGTGGGCTCCACGCTAGGTGTAGAAGCTTGAACCAAGTCCCTGAGACCAAGACCTATAATGAGATCTAGAGACAGATGCTTACCGACTGAGCCACCCAGATACCCCACTAATTACTTTTTTAATTGTGTGCGTGTGTGTGTGTGCATGAGAAGTAGGATCTATACCCAGTGTGAAGCTTGAACTCAGGACTCTGAGGTAAAGAGTTACATGCTGTATGGAGTGAGGCAGTCAGGCACACCTTTTTGTTGTTTCTTTTGCAAAGCCACATCTCCAGTGCCTAGAATCATGTCTTGCAAACATTAAGCATTCAGCAAACATGGAACAAATGAATGAATTGTGTGTTTTCTTCTTTGTCTCTTCTATTAGGCTGTTATTTTCTAAAATTTGGTATATAAATACTCCTTGTATATTAAAGAAATTGGCTTCTTTACATGACCTATGACGATTTTTAGATTGGGTTGTATTGTTTATATTTATGAGCCTTTTTATTTTATGACTTCTTTATGTCATCCTTTTATGGTAGGCTTAAAAGGGATCCTTCATTCTAAGGTTAAAAAACTTAATCTGTGCTTTCTTCTGGCACCTTTATGGTTTTATTTTGCCATTTGACACTTACTGTTTTGGCTACCTAAAGGAGCACCCCACACTCTTGGATACTTGTTTTCCCCCTCTGCAATCTGATGGTTCTGGTAGTGCCTGTCTGTTGTAACCACTGCTCCAGGTCAGCCCCTTGGGGATTAGAAACTCTTTGTACATGCATAGAAATCTTACCCGGCATACTGTATGTTTTATTATTGATGTTTAGCTTGATCACTTGGTGAAGGTAGTTCTGCCAAGTTTCACCATGGTAAACTTACCACCTTTCTCTTTTGTGCTAAAATGTATCTTGGGTGAGACAATTTGAACCTATGTAAATTTTTAGCCACTAATTTAGCATCCATCAGTGGATTTTGTCTGCAACAATTACTACTGTAGTGTTTGGTTAATGGCTATTTTTGTTCTCTTTCTTACTCTCTACATTTAGTAAATGGAATCCTACTCTAAGAAAGAGCTGTCTTGGGGTGGTTCAGTCAGCAGATCATGTGACCCTTGATATCAAATCCCACATTGGTTGTAGAAATTACTAAATAAACATGAAAGAGCTCTCTCTTCTTCCTAATTCATTTAAATATCCAATTATTGGGATGCCTAGGTGGCTCAGTCGGTTGAGAATTTGAATCTTGATTTCAGCTCAGGATTGTGGAATCAGGCCCCATGTCATGCTCCGCAGTGAGTGTAGAGCCTGCTTGGGCTTCTCTCTCTCTCTCTCTCTGTCTCCCCCTCCCTCCCTCTTCTCTTTCTCTCACTCCCCTTCTGCCCCTCCCTCTTCTCCACTCACACTCTCTCTTTCAAAATAATAAATAAAGTAGGGGCACCTGAGGGGCTCAGTCGGTTGAGCATTCAACTTTGGCTCAGGTCATGATTGCACGGTTTGTGGGTTTGAGCCCCGTATCTGGCTCTGTGGGGACAGCTTGGAGCCTGGAGCCTGCTTTAGATTCTGTGTCTCCCTCTCTCTCTCTCTCAAAAATAAACATGTAAAAAAACAAAATTAAAAAAACCCAATTACTTTATCAGTTTGGAGGCATGAATATTAAAAATAAATGTTTATAGGTCAGAATGCAATATTACCATTATGTATCTTCTGTTTTGGCGCTTAAGAGCTGTTTTAGGTTGGCTCCTGTTTTTGTGATGTCCTTTCGAGTATTGTTTTCTGGCACCACAAGATATTCTAGGCTTATCTTGAATCAATCATTTCTCCAAGGTTTTCCTTGTTCTTTTTTTTTTAATTAAAAATCATTTTTTAAAATTATTTATATTTGAGAGATAGAGAGACAGCATGAGTAGGGGAGGGTCAGAGAGAGAGGGAGACACAGAATCCGAAGCAGGCTCCAGGCTCTGAGCTAGCTGTCAGCACAGAGACCAACACGAGGCTCAAACCCACAAACTGTGAGATCATGACCTGAGCCAAAGCTTAACTGACTGAACCACAAAGGCGCCCCTTCCTTGTTCTTTTTTTTGGAGAATGGTGTTTAGAAATCAGTAGCTGTGGGAGTGTCTGGGTGGCTCAGTCGGTTAAGCCTCTGACTTTGGCTCAGGTCAGATCTCATGTTCATGGGTTCGAGCCCCGTGTCAGGCTATGTGCTGACAGCTAGCTCAGAGCCTGGAGCCTGCTTCTACTTCTGTGTCTCTTTCTCTTTCTGCCCCCCCCTCTCATGCTCTGTCTCTCTCTGTATCAAAAATAAATAAAACATTAAAAAAAAAAGAGAAATCAGTAGCTGTGTATTAAGTATCCTTATTGCTTGTAGATACTCTGAGCGGAATCAGGAAATAAGTTTAATTTTTTTCAAGTATATTTATATTAATTCACACATACCCACTAATCCATATTTCTGTACCTGTACATATATTAAAAAACATAAACTTATACTAATACCTCAGATCCCAACAGTCCAACACCACCCGTTTAATTTTAGCTTTGCCCTTTTTCTTAGTTAATATATTTTTTCTATAACATTGAGACATTCAGCTCATGATCTGCAATATATTTGTTTAATTCTAATGCACATATATGTTTCAAATTGCTAACCTACCCCCGACACCTCTGTAAAAAATACTGTGTGGGCCATATCATTTATGTACAGTTCATTTGGTTTTACTCTTTTTCTTTTTCAAATGTTTTGTCTAGGTAATCTCTACACCCAACATGGGGCTTAAACACATGATCCAGAGATCAAAAATTGCATACTCTTCCAACTAAGCCAGCCAGGCATCCCCCTCCCCAATTTGTTCTTATTCTTAGGTATCCAGTCAAGATACTATTCACCTCCATTACCTAGGGGACTTCTTTTCTTCCCTATCCCCTGTAGAGTGGCTATGTTACTGATTTGTAATACAGCTGATTTCTTAGTATATTCAGTTTGGGTCTCATCTTGAAACCTTCATTGGTTTATTATCATAAATAAAATATATATCCTAAATCAACTGCACAAAGCTTCCTGAAAATGATCATTTAAAAAGATTTTGTATGTTTTCAGGGGCCTGGTTGGTTCAGTTGGTAAAACATGTGACCCCAAACCTCAGTTATGAGTCCAAGCCCTACACTGGGCACAAAGCCTATTTAATTAAAAAAATATTCTGTATGTTTTATTTTCTAATGTATTTTAAACATTATCCTAATAAAATTAAATACTGCATATTGAATGATTGTGAAAAACATTAAAACCAAAAGAGACTCTTCCATTTGGATAGTAAACAAAATGTTACAATGAACTGTAATATGAAATCAAGGTATTTCTGGAAAATACTAAATTTCAATTCAAATCCAAATTACCAAGAAATCGTAAATTAAATTGTATATGATGTACTAAATCTGAGGCAAAAAATGTACATACTTTTAATCAAGAATGTAAGACTGTTGGGGGGGTGGTGCATCTGGGTGGCTTAGTTGGTTAAGCAGCCAATTTCAGCTCAGGTCACAATCTCATGGTTCGTGGGTTCAAGCCCCGCATCAGGCACTGTGCTGACAGCTCGGAGCCAGGAGCCTGCTTCGGGCTTCGGATTCTGTGTCTCCCTCTCTCTCTGACTCTCCTCCACTTATGCTTCATTTCTCTGTGTCTCAATAATAAATAAAACACTAAAAAATTTTTTTTAAAGAATGTAAGACCATAGAGACTCCTGGTTGGCTCAGTTGGAAGAGCATGCGACTCTTGATGTTGGTGTTGTGAGTTTGAGCCTCAAGTTGGTGCAGAGGTTATTAAAAAACAAAACAAAACTATAAGACTGTATTAGAAATAGGAAAAAGCTGGACTTTAGTGTGAAAATCACAGATGAAAACAGAGTTGTACTTTACAAGTCTTAGGACAGATTCAGGGAACAGAACAATGCCCTTTCCCCAAGGATGTCTACAGAACCTGTGAGTGTTAGGTTCCATTGCAAAGGGGAATTAAGGTTGTATGTGAATGTAGGGTTGCTAATCATTTGATTTTAAAATAGGGAGGTCGGGGTGCCTGGGTTGCTCAGTCGGTTAAGCCTCCGACTTCGGCTCAGGTCAGATCTCATGTTCATGGGTTCGAGCCCCACGTCAGGCTCTGTGCTGACAGCTAGCTCAGAGCCTGGAGCCTGCTTCCAGTTCTGTGTCTCCTTCTTTCTCCGCCCCTGCCCCTCTCATGCTCTGTCTCTCTCTGTATTAAAAAATAAACATTAAAAAAAAAACAGGGAGGTTATCCTGGATCATCTGGGTTGGCCCGATATAATCACAAAGATCCGGAAAAAGGGTAAGAATTGGCTGGATATGATGTACGTGAGAAGGACCTAACCTGCCATTGCTGGCTCTGCAAATGGAAGCTTTGGAATTGGAAGCAAAAGAATGGGAGCAGCCTAGAACTTCTAGGAAGTAAGGCAGCTCTGCCACATCTTGAGATTTTAGCCCAGTTTGAGACCTCTGTCAATCTTCTGCTCTATAGAACTGAAAGTTTGTGTTATTTTAAGCCATTGCATTTGTGGTAATTAGTACAGCAATAGAAAAGAAACAAAACAGTCAACCTACACTTGAACTTTAAAACTCTACTACCTACATCTTGGTCCCTCTAGGGGATTACTAACTCTATCCCCTTTATTCTTTTGGTTGGTCCTACAGTCAGCTCATTGTTACTCAAATATTATCCTAGTTGGTTTTAGGTATTTAATTTTGGTGGTATGTGAAACGTAACTGGTTTTAAGAATCAGTCCTTTACAACAATATTCGCCACACCCTCCTCAATCCTGCTACCGTTTCCATTCCTCTCCTCTTCATGTAAAACACCAATCACTTTTCTAGTTTATTAGCCCCATCTTGCACCCTTGCCAAAGAGCAGATACTTGTGTTTCCTTAGGTCCCCTTCTTTTTACACAAAGGGTACTACACTTTAGCCTTTAAGCAAAATTAACTTTTTAGAAATGCAGTGAATTTAGCACATGTAGAAGACTACTTAATGACTTTAAGGGAATGCTGTTCTGCTTAAATGCTAAGGGCCAGATCTAAAGGATTTAAAGCATTTAAAGCATTAAATGTGAGGGAACTTAAATACTGTAGCATAGTTCACTTTTAGGAAAACCTAATCCTTATCATCTTCAGTTAGGCTCTAGTAGGTACTTAAAAAAAATTTTTTTTTTTAATTTTTAATTCTTATTCTTGAGAAAGAGCGCCAGCGAGCTTGAGCAGGGGAGGGACAGAGAAAAAGAGAAACACAGCATCTGGAAAAGGCTCCAGGCTCTGAGCTGTTAGCACACAGCCCGACTCAGGGCTCAAACCCACGAGTTATGAGATCATGACCTGAGCCGAAGTCAGACGCTTAACCGACTGAGCCACCTAGGCATCCTTTAGTACTTCTAATCACAGATCCTGTTAACTGAATCTCACTAAATTTAGTGAACGTGACTAGCAGGGGGTTTGTACTGTGGAGTTGGCACAGATACATCAAGCCCATGGATATGAGAACAGAAAAGCATTTCCGATGACAGGTTTATGTGTTCCCAAGTCCTTGAATCCTAAAACCTTCACTTAGGGCATTTATCTAATTATGCCACAGCATCGTGGTCTTGGTGCCTAAGCCTTAACGGGAAGCCCCAAACTGTACCGTATTTAACGAGTGGCTCTACACAGCAGGCAATTTCCCAACCCGCCTAAAGTGACTACAAACAGGATAAAATAATCACACCCAAGCCTAACCTTTCCCTCGAGTGATCTCTGTGTTCGGTGGCCTCTAACAAACTAACCATAAACACCCTGCCAACTGCTGCCTGCGGAAACAAATATTCCCAGGATCCCAGGCCGTTTCGACTGACGTTACTTCCGGGGAAAGTAACCTTTCTCCAGCGGTTGCGGACGGGAGAAGTCTCGCGACATTTGTTCCCGCGAGATCTGCTTGCTCACTCTAGCGTCGACATCCTCCTCCTCCTCCCCGCCGCCTTTCGGCAATCTTCGCCAGTCCCAGCCCCGACCAATCTACACTAGGATGGCATGGATCAGGGTCTACCCCCCGAACCCCAGTCCGCTCTGGGCGTCAGGCGGCAGCGGCGGGGTTCGAGCTGCACGAGGCCGACGGCAGCGGCACTGCGGGAGGTCACGGGCTGGCGAGGAACAGTGAGCGTGGGCGGGGCGGGGGTAAGCTAGCCGAGTAGCGGCTCGATTGTTCTGGCCTGGCTATGGCGCCTCTCCTCCCCCCCGCCATGGCTCCCCGTGTCCCTGCTCCGCTCCTCTCAGTGAGTGAAAGTGGCCGCCGCCGCCGCCGGCCCAGCGCCCGCAGCCGCCTCAGCGCCGCCGCCATCTTGGGGTCCCAGGAGCCGCCGAGGGAGCGAGCTAGGAGCGTCCACGCCCAACGCAGTCACCGTCCCACAGCCTCAGAGAGCGAACCGCGGCTCCACCGTCGGCGGGGCGACCCCCCCCTTCGGACCCCGCCCGCACCCCGCCCGCACCCCGCCCCCCCTCCGCCGCCGCCGCGGCGGCGGGGCCCGGCGGCCCGAGGTGAGGCGACTTGACGTGGGCGGGCAAACTGAGGGGGATTTGTGTAGGCCCCGTTGCGCCCCTCTCTGCGGGCGACGACTGGGCCGCGTCTTAAAGGGGCCGTCGCCCCCGGCCCTTGGATTTGTTGGGGTTGGTGGGGAGGATGGGTGTGGACACTCCCCGTAGGGTTGGAACCTCAGGGACCTGGGCCTCGTCCTTCCCCCTTTCATACTTCTAGAGACTTGGGGTCACGCGGTGACCTCACATAGCCGAGGAAGCCCGTGAGGCGCCCACACGTGGGGAGTGTGTTAGACCAGGTGCACGTGGGACCCGGTGGGGCGGTGTCGGGCTAACACGTGTGTGGGTTTGGGGGTGGGGTGGGTCAGCGCGGGGGCTGAGCTCGAGTGGGAACTCCGTGAGGGCTTTATCTGTTCTCTTAAACAACTGAGATGTAAGAGCTAGATAGTGTGTCAGTTTGTGGGGAGCAAGTTGGGATATAGGTGAATGGTGCATGCTGCTTATTGGTGTTAGGTAGGGACAGCCTAACACGTGCACATACTTAGGAATGTGTAGGGGACACCTCTTGTGATCTTTTAGGCTTTTGGAGGGTGTCTAGGCAAGTGTCATCCTATTTTGACGTTCCTTCTTGAGCTAGCTGATGAAAAGTACCACTTCCGTAATCAGCGACGGTGGAAGCCCCCTACAGTTTAGGAGTGATAGAGCCTAAGAAGACACTTATTTTAGTTTGCAGCCAACTGTGCCCAGATCCTTTGATTCATACACAGACTGCCTAGTTTCATGTTCGAGTACTTGTTGGTAGTAATGGGAGATGGGATTTGCAGGTTACTTGTTGGGAGGCATGGGAGAAAATTAGGAGGCTGACCTCGCTAAGCTCACAGGTAACCAGCTTACTTTTCCAGTCAGTGACTTTCATGATTTCTTTTCCCAAGGAGATTTTCACTGTGGTTTGTTAGTAGTGGCATTTTCTTTATTTTCAGGTAACAGCTTTATGCCAATATAATTCACATACCAAAAGACTCACTCTTTTTAAGTGTACACTTATGTGATTTTTAATATACTCAAAGTTAATTGCACAGTTTTCCATACTATGTAATTCATGACCCCAAAAAGCCATCTTAGCCATACTACTTAGTCCGTAGGAACCACTAATCTATTTTCTGTTTTTGTAGATTTGTCCGTTCCGGATATTGGGTATAAAGGGAATCATACAATATGTGTCTTTTTTGTGACCGGCTTCTTTCACTTAACATGCTCTCAAGATTCATCCATGTTGTAGCATGTATCAGGACTTTGTTCCCTTTTGCTGTCAAATAATATTCCATTCCCTTTGTGTTTTATGCTTGAAATTCTCAAGCTCTTCCTATAAATCAACAAGTTGAGATTATTAATGTGGTAAAAGTCACATACTTTACTAGATAATAAAATAAATTTGTGTTTTAAGGGTTAAATTGTTATTTTAGTTGCTGTGTTCTTTTCCTCTTTATTTTGTTTCAGAAGAATCCAAATTAATTTTCAGAGATCTGTGTCATTTAATAAATAGGAAATAACTGTAAGGAGCACAAATGTGATTAGAAGACTTTATGGCTAAAAAAATGCAATTTTGAGTACATCAAGGTGGACATTTGATTAAGTTCATAAACTCTGGTGTTATGATTTCATGTAATAAGAGTTTGTCATTGTTCTACCAAGGAAAGGTATAGCAGCTTTTGACTATTGTTGCTTATATAGATATAGGGCTAGCGAGGGAATAATAGACACCTCCTTGCTGCCCTCAAGAAGATTAAAACTGGCTTGGAGATTTAACATGTCAACATACAAGTTCACACAAAATGTAAATGCTGGGGAGCAGGGAATTTCCGAGAGTTCAGAATGGGATAGGGTTAATAGGAAACTGACTTTGTGGGAAAATAAGTGAAGTTGATGAAAAATTTTAAAGTTGAATCTTAAGCATAAGCATTTTGATATAATAGGCTGTAGCATACAGAGAATGAGAAGGACATAGTTGCTAATACTTACTAAACACCTATTATGGGTACTTACCCTAATCTTGAGGGCTCTGGTCCCACCTAATACTATCATCTTTGGATTTAGGATTTAAACATATGATGATCGGGGGAGGGACACAAACATTCAGACTATGGCTGTACATAAATTAGAAATTTACTTAATAGAGAAGCATTAGATTCACTTGCTAATCATGATATGGTAAGTTTGTTAGGGTTGAAAAGATTACAAAGCTTGATGCCTGGATTTGATAAGTACATAAGAGAGATTTCCATATATGGTAGGTCCGAAGTAGGAGATCAGTAATTTTAAATGTAATCGACAAATTAGATATTTAAAAAAAATCATGGGGGAGGGCGCCCGGGTGGCTCAATCCTTTGAGCATCAGACTTCTGCTCAGGTCATGATCTCACAGTTTATGGGTTTGAGCCCTGCATTGGGCTCAGTGTTGTCAGCACAGTGCCTGCTTTCGATCATCTGTCTTTCTCTCTCTCTCTCCCCTGCTAGTGCATACACACGCCTGCTCTCTCGTGCTCACTCGCTCGCTCCCTCCCTCAAAAATAAACATTAAAAAAAAATAAATCATTAGAACTAAATGCTATCCATATTTTTAAGGGACTAAAAGACCATGAATCAACTGTGTGACATGATTTTATAAACCTTCACTACCAAGGATTGACAGCCTGTGTGATGGTATATTGAACAGGGTTCTTAACATTTTTTATGTTCCCTGGACCACTTTGCAGTCTAAAGAAACCTGTGGACAGTTTCTCAGAATATGATATTTAAATGCATAAAATATAGGTCACATATCTATGATTTAAGAAATATGCTTTTTGTTACTGAAATAAATAGTGAAAGTTGGGATGTGCTGCTTACATTCAGAATTGAAGGAAATGCTATTTTCAGTTACAATTTAGCAAAAATAGGAATGTAAACTTTTCTCCATCCAAGTTTATGGATCCTCGTTTAAGAGCCTTTGCCCTAGCCTATGCCTGGACGCATAGGTAAGTGATTTCATATGGGGCAAACCAGTGGTTTCTATAACAAGAGGTAGGATGTGGACTCTTAAATTCATGTTTACAAGAACATGACTTCTTATGGGAAGAGCAAGTGATAGTTAGCTAAGGGGAAACCTTTAGACTAAAAAAAGGTTTGGGTTTGAGTCCCACTTAACCACTGGGTAAGCTGCTCAACATTTTTGAGTTTTAGTTCTCCTTATCTGTAAAATGGGAATAATTTCTCTTCTGAGATTAAATTAACTATAAGACAGCATATTGATGAATGTTGGTTTATTTTTGTCTTTGAGGAAATAAACACACCAAAAGCTATGACATATATTTCTTAAAAATTTTTTTAATGTTTATTTATTTTTGAGAGAGAGAGACTGAGACAGAGTACGAGTTGGGGAGGGGCAGAAAGAGGGAGACACAGGGTCCGAAGCAGGATCCAGGCTCTGTACTGTCAGCACAGAGCCCAATGTGCGACTGGGATTCATGAACTGTGAGATCATGACCTGAGCTGGAAATGGATGCTTGACTCACCGAGCCACCTAGGCGCCTCATACATTTATTTAAAAAAAAATTTTTTTAAGATTATTTATTTTGAGAGAGAGAGAAAGTGAGCACATGAGCACAAGCAGGGAAGGGGCACAGAGAAAGGGAGAGAGAGAATCCCAAGAAGGCTCCTCCATGCTGTCAGTGTGGAGCCTGACTTGGGGCTTGAATCCATGAACTGTGATAGCATTTATCATGACCTGAGCCGAAATCAAGAGTAAAACACTCAACTGACTGAACCACCTTTGTGCCCCTATGACATACATTTAGTTTTGATTTGGGAGAAGGGAAACTATTAGTTATGTAGTAGGAACAATGTATATGGTATATAGGATTATCTCTGAGCATTCAAGTACAGAGTCATCTTTTGGTAATGGTACTAAGGTTATTCTTCTTGTAAAAGAACAAATAAGGTGCCTTAGGTTTGCACATGACAGCTAGCTCTTTGTAAGAGATTAGTAGCTAAGTAGAATAAACTGGATAAATCTTTCATAGTTTTGTGCAAAAACAGAGAAATGGCTAGTGAATATCAATATTGTAAGAAGAGTGTTCAGGTGCTCAGTTTTATTTATTCCTGAGAATGTTGCCTGAGTGTTGTCAGAAAGGCCTACACACCGTTAGTCGTTCCCTGGAAAGGTATGAAAAAAAATGGACTGTGTATCTTGGTATAAAACCACATTACACCTACTCTTAGACAATAGAATGGATTTCAATTATTGCACTAAAGGGAAATAATAAAGGGCACCTAACTGGCTCAGTTGGAAGAGCATGTGACTCTTCATCTCAGGGTCGTGAATTTGAATCCCACATTGGGTTTAGAGATTACTTAAAAATAAAATCTTAGAATAAATTAAACAGGAGGGAAGTATCCAGAAAATGGCAGTGTAAATGGTGAAGGCAATGGCAAGGCTTTCAGGTGAAGATAAAGAAATTAGACTCTATGATGAAATGATGAAGACTGGGATGGACTATGATTAAATTAAATTGGATTAGGTAAAAACATGAATTATAATCCTGGAAAATTAGTTTGAAGGTTGAATATTTGTTTGACAGGTGTATGAGTGGTTTGTTTGTGGTACTTACTAGCACAGAATATGGTTAAGGCCTAAGAACATATAAGATACAATGTAATGGTTACAAAGCCAGGGACTTCTATGATCCAGTCCTAGTTCATTTCAGGTCACCAAACGATTTGATGATACTTGCACCTAATGGCTTTTGAAACTCCTTATTTTGATCATTCAATAAATATTCATTGAAAAATACCTAATAAGTGCTTTTTGACCCTTCCAACAATTTGTTAAGCATCTGCCACACTCAAGGGACTGGTAGATTCTGGGGATGTACAAGAGAATTAATCCAGTTCTATGTGTATGTATGGAGAGTACAGCGGGGTTCTGCAAAGATAAACACATGGTTATGCAAACTCTTGGTGCCATAGAGAAGTATAAACCTAAATATTTCTTTTGAGTTTTTGATATGAATTAGTAGTACTTAGTTTTTGGTCTTTTTAAGAAAAAAATAGACATTCTTTTCTATTGTTTAAAGGCCCAGGTCTGCTTTGTTAACAGAAGCAATGTAATCCAGTGGCAGTGTATTATAGCCAACCCCCTTCTAGATCCTAGAACCAGATAACCTGAGTTCGAATTTTAACCCTTTCTCTTATTAACTGTATGACCTCTGGAAAGGTATTTATGCCTGTGTCTTCATTTGTTAAATTAGGAAAATAATGGTACCTACTTCATAGGGATAATTGTGAGAAATAAATGAGTAAATTGCTTAGAATGGTCTCTGGCACATAGTTCTCTCAACAACTGTTGGCTATAATTATAAGTAGCATTCTATTTTGACAGTTTAATTAGTTTAATCTAAAATTTTAGTTTGTGAAAGTATTGAAATCAACTTTTTTGAATAGAAAATATTTCAAATTTTTAAAAAGTTTTTATTTTTGAGAGAGAGACAGCATGAGCCGGGGAAGGTCAGAGAGAGAGAGAGAGAGACAGACAGACAGACAGACAGACAGAATCCGAAGACAGGCTCCAGGCTCTGAGCTAGCAGTCAGCATAGAGCCCAATGCAGGGCTTGAACCCATGAACCGCAAAATCATGACCTGAGCTGAAGTCGGATGCTTAACCGACTGAGCCACTCAGGCACCCCTCTCAAATCTTTTTTAAGATAAGGCAGGGAAAGATACACCAATAAAGAAAATAGTTATGGGGTGCCTGAGTGGCTCAGTTGGTTAAGCGTCCGACTTCGGCTCAGGTCATGATCTCACAGTTCCTGGGTTCAAGCCCTACGTCAGGCTCTGTGCCGACAGCTTGCTCAGAGCCTGGAGCCTGTTTCGGATTCTGTGTCTCCCGCTCGCTCTGACCCTCCCCTGCTCGCACTGTGTCTCTCTCTCTCAAAAATAAATAAAACATAAAAAAAAAAAAAAAAGAAAATAGTTATAATGCATTAACCCTTGTGTTTATGTAATGAATACCACTAGATGTCAATAGAAATATCTTTCTATTTAAGATAACTCAGAAGTGTGGTATTTTGCAACGTGAAATGTTTTAGTTCACAGTCTAAAATATTTCTGTCCTGGATGTTACTCCAATGTTAGTAATAGTTTGCCTTTTTTAGAATCATTAGAATATAACAGTAGACCAGACTCTACGGCAAGACTCAGGAAAATTTTTCTGTAAAGGGTCAAATAAATCATGCTTTGCTGGTCATACCTTCTCTGTTGGAGCCATTCAACTCTGCCCTTCTACAATGTGAAAGCAGGCATAGTCAATATGTAAATGAATGAGTGGGGCTATGTTCCAATGAAACTTTTACTTATAGGCTCTGAAATTTTAATTTCATAGAATTTTCATGTGTCATGAAATAATGATTTTCCTCCCCCACTTATTTAAGAATGTAAAAAACATTCTCCTCTATGAGGAAAAAAAATGGGTAGTGGGCTGGATTGGACATGCAAGCCATAGTGCCCCAACTCCTGCTCTAGAGTCTTTACAACTCTCTGGCTAGGAGATCTTGTGCAACTTAGTATAAGCCTTAATGCCATCTTATAAATGGGGATAATAATAGTATCTACTTTATATGGTTGTTAGAAGTAAATAAGATAACCTGTTAAGTGCTTAGCACCATCCTTGACACATAGTATAAATGCTATATATTATTATCATTCAAATGAACCCCCTCATTTTATAATGAGGCTGTTGGGACCCTCAGAGGATAACTGATAGTCCTAAAGTCTGTCTGTTGCTTGTTGATAGCATTAAACTCACAGCTCTTGACTTCAGTTTCTCTACCTAACCAAGCAGGCTCCATGCCCTATTTGGAGCTTGAACTCACTACCCTAGGCTTAGGAGTTGGCATATTCTGCTGACAACGCCAGCCAGGTGCCCCTGTAGTTAAAATGCTGCTCGATAAAACTATTATTTTGGATACTGTAATGGTAGGTACATGACACTATGCATTTTTCAAATCCTATAGGGCTTTACAGTGCGAAGTAAACTTTACTTGTACAAATAAAACAAAAATCATTTTGGAGGTAGAGAGATCCCAGGAAGGAGTGCAGCCGGTGACAAGAGAATCTAATTGTGTTAGAAATGTATGAAACAGCCTTACTAAAAAGGGAAGAAGAGAGGTGCTGACCTAAGTAACCTTGGAAATGAGTGGAGTCTGAGACAAAAGGAATTACACATAGGCACTGTAGTTTAATTGATAAAGTTGTAACCCATGAAGGAGCAGGTTAATTCTGATACTGATATACTTGTATATTGTAATTGAAATACTTGTATACTGTAATTGAACAATTAAATGGATGGCAAGAGACAGGCTTCTTCTCACTGTTAGAGTGTGAATTTACAGATAAGCAAGGGGAGGAGGCCAGAATGATTCATGTGGTAATAGATTGGAGTTGGGAACATCAGCTTGAACTCATATTTAACTTAACACAGATGGTTACATATTGAAATCATCATCTATGTGTGTGTATACATGCTTGGGTTTTTACACACATGTATTTCTGTGCTGCGTCAGCTTAGAAGGTTGAAAGAAACACACTAGCAACACCTAGTACCTAGATCTTCATTTTCAATACAATTTTTAGAAAAGATTTTTTAAAACGTCTATTTTTGAGAGATAGAGGGAGGGAGAAGGAGGGGCAGAGAGAGAGAGTGAGAGGGAGAGAGGGAAACAGGATCTGAAGCAGGCTCTGTGCTGACAACAGAGAGCCTGATGTGGGGCTTAAACTCTCAAACCATGAGATCATAACCTGAGCTGAAGTCAGACAACTAACTGAGCCACCTATGTACCCCGAAAAACCCCCTGGTATTTTAATTGGAATTGCATTGACTCCATAGATCAGTTGTGAATAATATTGTTATTTACAACAAGGAACAAGAGCTCCTTGGAGAAATGACTGATTCTAGCACTGGGCAGGAAATATACAAGATGAGCCTGGAGCATCTTGTAGTGCTAGAAAGTAAGGAAGCACTCTAACAACAATCACCCATCACTACAACACAACTCCAAGATGAGGAGGATATGTCAGAGGAGCACAGGAGCCTGTCGAGAGAGTTCTCAGTGGCCAAAACTGGAATGATTTGAGCAGCAAAATAAACTAAGCAGCATTGAATTATAACCCAGTATTTCCAAGTCTATAATGTTCTAACTAAATGAATATCCTGTTTAGAATACTCCATTAGCATAGTTTTTTGCTCTAGGCGCCTCTGGTTTCCTTGAGGTCCTTCTGACAATACTGGAGGTTGGGTATGTGGGACTTTGGAGTCAGACTTCTTGGATTTCAGACCTGGCTGTGCCAATTCTGGCTGTGTGATCTCGGGCAGGTTACCTAACCTCACTTTATCTGTAAAATGGAGGTTATAAGTGCCTGTGTCATTAAAGGATTAAATGAGTTGATTCATATATAGAGTGCATATGCATATACAATATTTGGCACATAGCTCTCAATAGAATGTGTATACAGCCTCCTTATTACAGTAGTATTTGATACAAGAAGATAAAAAAGTTTGGAATCCCACTTGAAATTGTTCCTAATCGAGTCTCCCTCCCCACTCCTCAAGTTTCTACTGAAAAGAGGAAAAAGTCTTAACTTAAATTTAACAAGTTTTTTATTGAGCACGTAGTTTGATACAACATACCTGCTGTGTTCTGATTATGTAGACTGTATAGTAACTGTGTAGACTGTGTAATGACTGTATAATAAAGAAAATAAGAGTAAATGTAGTTAGTGTTAATACAATCATTACACACCTAAGTGACTTAAATGTTTAACGGTCGAAAAGCAAGGTTAATTTAGTATACAGTTCATCTCGTGCTTATTTACAGATGTTTGTCCCTAAGATGCATTACCTGAACTTGATTTCTCAGGCTTCTTTGGAGAATACAGTTCCACAGAACTTCTCTGTTAGTGTGTCACTTTCAAAATTAAAATTTACTTTTAGTTACAAGAAAACTAAATACTGTGGTTTTGGAATATTGGCTGTTTATGAATCTCTCTTTTTATTCTCAATAATGACCTTTCACAATCTCTCCTGTAATAATGGAGGATTAACTGTATGAAACTGATAGTTAAATTTTCCTATCACTTTGTGAGGGAGCTCTCTTTTTCAGGAGTAACTATTAAGGAAGTTAATGCTATCTTCCCTTTGCTGAGGAATGAACTGGGTTGCTTAAGATTTCTGGGTTGTTGATCTCTGTTCTTTAATTTCTGTCTTCTATTGGAGCATCCTTTTCTCAGCTATCTCATTTCTGGAAAAGGTTAAGTGTTTTCGTGGATCTAACTATAAAAGTTGTTGATATCACTGGTTCTTCAGTAGGATCTCTTCAGTTACCTTTCCAAAAAAATTTTTTTAAAGTTTATTTTGAGAGGGAGGGAGAGAAAGAGAGAGAGCCTGCGAGGGAGAGGCTGGGTGGTGATGGAGAGAATCTCAAGCAGGCTTTGTGCTGCTTTGAGCTGCTGTCAGGGTGGAGCCTGACGCAGAGCTTGAGCATACAAACTGAGATCATGACCTGAGCCAAAATCAAGAGTCAGACACTCAGCTGCCTCCGGCACCAGGCACCTCTATTTAAAAATTTTTAATTTGATGAATTGTTATTAGTTCCGATTGGCTGTTTTTCACTAGAAGAAAAAAGAACGGGGCACCTGAGTGGCTCAATTGGTTAAGCATCTGACTTCAGCTCAGTTCATGATCTCGCAGTTCCTGAATTCGAGCTCCATATTGGGCTCTCTGCTGTCAGTGTGGAGCCTGCTTTGGATCCTCTGTCTGCCCCCCTCCTGCCAGTCCTCTGCTTTCTCTCTCTCTCTCTCTCTCCCTATCCCTCTCTCCCGCTCTCCCTCTTTCACAAAATAGACATTAGAAAGATTCTTTTTAAGTTACCTTGTGGAAAGGTCCATTAGATACCTCAGGAAACATTTCCTCCCTTTTCGATTTTTTGATTTAGTAATATATAAATCCTAAATGCTTAATAAATAGGGAATAAACTTGTTTGACTACAGGTTCTGTCTATAGTGCATACTGTGGAACTCCATAGAGACAGTTGTGCTAGTAGGCTAATTTTTTTCCATTCTGATAAGGTGGTGTTATAATATTTCCTATCTTGGTGAAGATACTCTTCATACTTTTCTCATACTTTGCTAGAAGAAATCAAATGCATTTTAATTATTTTCTTTTTGATAACATACTTCATTTTGGTATAATAGTAGTCCAGTTTCATTAATGAAGAACAATAGGAATGGGAAAATGTGGGTAAGCATTTTTTTCTTACACTACACCTGTGAGGTACACCAAAATATTTTCTCTTTGCCTTATAGAAATTTATGAAAGGGCTATCTTTTCTGGCCAGGAGTTCTTCATTCTATTTAAAATGGAGCTGTTGGTGCACTTGGGTGGCTCAGTCAGTTGAGTGTCTGATTCTTGATTTTGGCTCAGATCATGATACTAGAGTTGTGGCATCGAGCCCCACATTGGGCCCTATGCTGAGCGTGGAGCCTGCTTATGATTCTCTCTCTCCCTCTACCCCTCACCCCCACTTGTGCTCTGTCTTAAAAAAAAAAAAAAGTTTAAAATGCAGATGTTGGGGCACCTCGATGGCTCAGTCGGTTGAGTGTCTGACTTGGGCTCAGGTCATGATCTCGTGGTTTGTGAGTTCGAGCCCCACATCAGGCTCAGCTCAGAGCCTGGGGTCTGCTTTGGATTCTGTTTCTCCCTCTCTCTCTCTGGCTTTCCCCTGCTCACACTCTGTCCCTCTCTCTCAAAATAAATAAACATTAAAAATTAAAAAAAAAAATAAAATGCAGATGTTAATTATTTTTGAAACTTTGTGCTTTTGGTAAACTCTGGACTTGTTAAATTGCTAGACTGTTCGCAGGCTCTTTTGAGCAGATTATTTCTGGCCTGCTTATAGAGGGCTCTGTCAGCCTCCGTTCCTTGAGGACAGGGTCTTCTCATTCAGTTTCTGGTATATGATAACCTCTTGGTGAATATTTGATGGTCTGAAAGGACAGTTTTGGCTCAACTAGGATTTTCTTTAAAGAGTGCTTTGTGATTAACTTACTTCTCATTTGCCATGTGTTAGGGTGAAAAATTTATTGTTCAGTTTGGATACTTTTGAAAGTGAAAGGAGAGGAGGGACTATTAGAAATTTTGCTTAGGGAGAAACAACAGTCATGAACTTGTACTGTCTTGGGCAAATCAACTAGGAGGTTTGGTCACCCAAATTGTGAGGCTGTTTTTTTGTTTTTGTTATAGCAGTCTGGTGGTGAAGAGTTGGGAATTTGGTGTCACCAATAATAGATCTGAATTCTTATTCTAGCTTGGGAAAATTATCTGGCTTAACTAAAATAAGAATAAGTTTTGGGGTGCCTGAGTGGCTCAGTTGGTTTAGCATCTGATTTTGGCTCAGGTCATGGTCTCTCGGATTGTGGGTACGAGCTCAGAGTTGGGCTATGTGCTGACCGTGGGGAGCCTACTTGGGATTCTCTCTTCTTCTCTCTCTGTGCATCCCCCACTCACATTTTCTCTGTCAAAATAAACAAACTTAAAAATAAAAAATATTAAAATGAGAGTAAGATTTAATTATTGTGAGGATTAAACAGGCTCGAGTTACCAAAGCATCTGAGACAGAAAAGCCTCCCATGCTAGTGTGCTCTTACTCAGTGTAGGTCCCTCGTCCTCTCCTCCCATCGTGCTGTAACTAGAGGTTTTGCTTTCAACTGAGCCTGGTTTTGAGAACTTTTTTAATGGTTAAGATGAATTGTAACATTTCACTAAAACATTTTAGTGATTTTAGTGAATGCAGAAATGTTTTTCAGTTGAGCCATTGAGGTTATTTTTTGTTGAATTATATAATATGGTGGGCAGGGAATGACTACCCTATGAAACCTAATTACTCTTAACTCTTTCTCAAAATATTCATGAAAAACTTCTTTCCAATTTTCTTTTTGCAGAATTGCTGAAAGATATTTTAATAGTTTTGATTTACCAGAATAGTCACTTGTAACCTTTATTTCAGCTTAATGGATTGATACACTGAATAGGTAAAAAAAAATGATTCAAATGAGAATTTCATTAAGTTTCTTATCAATATTTATACTGTGCAGAATTCTGTTTTCTCTCTTGGTATTTGAATTTGTTTTCCCCCATTTTGCTAATTTGCTAAGTTTTAATTATTTGTGGCTTTTAAAAAAGGAAACCAAATAGAAGCTGTTTTCATAGACTTTATGCATTAGTACAGGTATCCACACATTTTAGCTCTTAAAACTCAGTAATAAAATGGCAAGTAACCCAAATTTAAAAAATTTGTTTAATCAGTTTGCAAGAATATTTTTTAAAAAATCAGTTTGTAGAGGGCATTGGAAATACTATAATCTGTAATCAGGCCTAAGGGCCCCATTTGCAACTCCATACCAAGTAAAAGTACAAATTCCCTGTAACACAAATGTCATAACCTTATTAAGATTCTCATAGAAGTCTGAGAAGTTCCAAGTCCACCCAGAATTACTCCAAAAGATCCTGGTACATGTATATTCTCTTGTAGCTCAAATTAGGATCCAATTTCCAGCCATGGCCCTTAAAAGTCTTTTTTTGTGCTCTTTCAATACCAGTCTAAGGTAGATACTGAAAGCTCCCATAATGTATGTGATGCATAACTAGTATCCCTTACTGTTAAAATAAACAAAAGTGTTTTCCCTAACTCTCCAATATTTTACAGGAAGCAACAATTTAACGTATTCTAAAAGGAGCAAACGAAGTAATCCCCATTTCTCTTAGTTGGATCTATATCATTGTGACTATTCTTAACCCTGGATCTTTCTGCATATCTTCATATCTGTTGTTTGGTAAGTAAGGAATCATATGCAATACCAGAAGCATCTGGAAGTCTTAGTACCAGAATACTTAACTCTGGTTCACAGTGTGGATGTATACTAATGCACAGAGTCTATGAAAATACTTATTTGGGATATCACTCCCTCATCAGATACATGATTTAGAAATCTTTTCTCCCATTTGTGGGTTTTCAGTTTCTTGATTGTTTTGTTTATAGCACTAAAGTTAATTTTGATGAAATCCAGTTTATCTTTTTTCCCTTTGTTGTTGTTGCTATTTTAGAATATCTAAGAAATTGTTACCTCTTTCAGGGTTATGAAGATTTATCCCTATGTTTTCCTTCTGTGATCTCTTCTGGGTTAATTTTTGTTTGTAAAGAGATCCAGCTTTTTTTTTTTTTTTTTTTTTTTTTTTTTTTTTTTTTTTTTTTTTTTTTTGCATGTTTCTATTCTTGTTGTCACAGCACCATTTGTTGAAAAGGCTGTTCTTTTCCCATTGAATTATCCTGACCCTTGTTGGTAATCAGTTAACTCTTAATGTAAAGGTTTATTTCTGGACTCTCAGTTCTGTTACATTGATCTGTATGTCTAGCCAGCCATATGTCATACCACACATCTGAAGTATTACAGCTATGTAGTAAGTTTTGAAATTGGGAGTATGAGCCCTCTGGTTTTGTTCTTTGATGTCAAGATTGTTTTGGCTATCTTAGGTGCTTTGCACTTCCATATGAATTTTAGGATCAGCTTGTCTATTTCTGCAAAAAAAGCCAGTTTGGATTTTCATAGTTGTTATATTTAATCTAGATATATTGTCATCTTCAAAATATTAAATCATTTGGTCCAAGAATCATGGGATATCTTTTCATTTATGTAGTTCTTTAATTTTTTTCAATATATATACACACATATAAGTCTTGCAGTTCTTCGGTTAAGTTTATTCCAAAGTATTTTGGCTATTTTGTTTTGCCATTTATTGTTTGTTTTAGTATTCTTTTAAAAGATTTTAAGTAATCTCTACACCCAATATTGGGCTCAAACTCACAGTCTTGAGATCAGTAGTCATATGCTTTACCATCTCAGCCAACCAGGTGCTCCTGTATTTTGTTCTTTTTGATGCTATTGTAAATAGAATTATTTTCTTCATTTTATTTTCAAATTGTTGAACACTGTATATAGAAATACTTTTTTTTCCTTTTTTTTAAAATGTTTTTTATTTATATTTGAGAGACAGAGACAGTGGGAGCAGGGGAGGGTCAGAGAGAGAGGGAGACATAGAATCTGAAACAGGCTCTAGGCTCTGAGCTAGCGGTCAGCACAGAGCCTGACACGGGACTCGAACCCACAAACCACAAGATCATGACCTGAGCCAAAGCCGGACGCTCAACTGACTGAGCCACCCAGGTGCCCCTAGAAATACTATTGATTTTTGTATATTGATCTTGTACACTGCAAGATTACTAAGCTTGTTTGTTATAATAATTTTGTAGTGCATTTCTTAGGATTATCTATTTATATATAAGATCAGGTCATCTATAAACTCTTTTATGTTTATTTTATTTTTGAAAGAGAGACAGAACATGAGTAGGGTAGTAATAGATAGAAAGGGAGACAGAATCCCAAGCAGGCTCCAGACTGAGCTATTAGCACAGAGCCTGATGCAGGACCTGAACCCACAAACTGTGAGATCATGACCTGAGTCAAGTATGCCCAACTGACTGAGCCACCCAGGCACCCCCAGCTCATCTATTATGTCATCTATAAATAATAGTTTTACTTCTTTCCAATCTGGATGCTAATTGTTTTGTTTTCCTAATTGCTCTGGCTAGAACTTTAAGAGTTTTAAAAATTTAATATAATTTAATTTAATTTTTATGTTATTACTTTATTAAAAAATTTTAAAAATGTTTTATTTATTTTTGACAGGCAAATAGAGACAGAGTGCAAATGGGGACAGGGCAGAGAGAGGGAGACACAGGATCTGAAGCAGGCTCTAGGCTCTGAGTTGTTAGTACAGAGCCCAGTGAGGGGCTTGAAGTAAGATTATGACCTGGGCCGAAGTCAGACACTTAACTGACTGAGCCACCCAGGTGCACTTAATTTTATTTTTAAGTACAGTTTTGAGTATTAGTTGTGAAAGTAGACAGTCTTGTCTTATTCCTGATTTTAAGGGAGATAGCATTCTTTCACCATTAGAATGATGTGCATGTTGTATAAGTACCCTTTATCAGATTGAGAGAGTTCTTACTATTTCTTGTTTGTTGAGTGTTTTTATTTTGAAATGGTATTGGTTTCCTTCGAGTCATTTTTCTGTGTTAATTGAGAAACACAGGTGGTTTTTATTTTGTCCTATTTTTTTTTTACGTTTACTTATTTATGAGAGAGAGAGAGACAGCATGAGTGGGGGAGGGACAGAGAGACAGGGAAACACAGAATCTAAAGCAGGCTCCAGGCTCTGAGCTGTCAGCACAGAGCCTGATGCGGAGCTCGAACCCATGAACTGTGAGATCATGACCTGAGCTGAAGTCGGAAGCTTAACCAACTGAGCCACCGAGGTGCCCTGTATTTGTTCTATTTTTTATCTTTGTTCTATTAATATGTTAAACTACACTGGTTAATTTGCAAAATGTTACACAAACCTTGTATTCTTAAGATAGATTCTACTTGTTAATGCTGTATAATCCTTTTTATATGTTGCTAGAATCATTTGTCAGTATTCTATTGAGATTTTTGTTTCTATAAGGGATGTTACTTTGTAGTTAAAATAAATTTTTTAAAAACTTTTATTTATTTTTGAGAGGCAGATCACAAATGGGGGAGGGGCAGAGAGAGAGGGAGACTCAGAATCTAAAGCAGGCTCCAGGCTTTGAGTTGTCGGCACAGAGCCCAATGCAAGGCCTGAATCCACAAACTGAGATCATGACCTGAGCGGGCACTCAGCCACCTGAGACTAGGCACCCCTAGTTTGTAGTTTTCTTATGATGTCTTTGGGTGGCTTTGGAATCAGGGTAATGCTGGCTACACAGAATGACATGGCAGTTGTCCTTTCCTCTTCTGTGATCAGGAAGAGTTTGTGAAGCATTTATATTAATTTTGCTTTAAATGTTTGATAAAATTTATCATTGGAGCCATTTGGCCTGGGCTTTGTGTGAGTGTTTGTGTGTGGGGGGGAGTTTGAATCATGAAATTTTATGACATTTAGATTAGTCATTTTCCTTTTTTTTTTTTTTTTGGGTTATAAATACATGGAAGGATCTTCCATATCTTTTTACAAAAATATTTTTTAATGTTTATTTATTTTTGAGAGAGAGAGAAAGTGTGAGCAAGGGAGGGGCATAGAGTCAAGGAGACACAGAATCCGAAGCAGGGTCCAGGCTCTGAGCTGTCCGCAAAAAGCCAGATGCAGGGCTCGAACTCAGGAACTGTGAGATCATGATGTGAGCTGAAGTCAAACGTTTAACTAACTGAGCCACCCAGATGCCCCAGGATCTTCCATATTTAAATTTGCTGTTTCCTCGTCAAAGATACAGATATTTATCACTTATGCAGTCAGGAGTGACAAATTCCTTTTTTTTTTTTTTTTTAAGTTTTTTTATTTTGGGGGAGAGAGAGACTGAGGGGGGGGAGGGAGAGAGGGACAGGCAGGGAGAGAGGGAAAGAGAATCCCAGCCAAGCTCCACGCTGTCAGTGCCAGAGCCTGACACAAATAACTGTGAGATCATGACCTGAGCTGAAATCAAGAGTCAGATGCTTAACCGACTGAGCCACTCAGGTGCCTCCATCTTTTTTTTTTTTTTTTTTTAAGGAGCCATAGTATCATATATTTATCAAACTCCTCCTTTCCTAGAGCTTTTTAGTTCCTGAAAATGTATCCTCACATTTTTGGGGGAGAGGTTAGGCAAGAACAAGTCTCCCCAGATTTGGAATAGGGAGCCCGAAACCCACCAAAGTGCATTAGCTGAAGTCATGACTGTGGTAAGGCAGGGCCCAGAAGTGAGTCTTTACCTCCCACTTGTCAGAGGTCAGCAGGTTAAGCTGGTGGTTGGTTCCTAGCCATTTGGATTTCCTGGTCCAGTAGAATTTCCAAATAATTTTGGGGGCTGGCTTTAAAATAATTTAGGTATGCTGGCTTTTTTTTTAAGGGTATTAAAAAGAACACCCACTAATATCACCATTATGGCTTACAATAAAGACATTTTAACTCCAAAATTTTTAGGAAAAGGTATTCACCTCAGAATAAAGGACTCTTCTTCCAAAGAAATTATAGTTGGAGACGAATTTATTATATGACACTTCACATAGTCTAACACTCACAAATAATCATTTTTTCCTGAACTCCAATGGCACGTTTTCTGTACATCTTTTAAGTGACTTCCTAAGTGTACTTTTAATTGTTATTTATGTTTGAGTCTGATCTCTTTTACTAAGCTGAATTCTCTGAAGGAAATACCTTTCTCTACACTGCACTTTAGAGTTCAGCAATTGAATGCCTGAATGAATGAAATGTTACTCTAATGTTCATGTGAAAATTATATCTCACTTCTTTTTGGTCTTATTTCCATTTATGAAAATAATACGGAGTTCATTTACTTGGCCTGGTTATGCTGTTTGTGCCATAGTTCTGCAAATTATCAGTGTAACCTGTGGATCTGATGCAGTAGATCACTTTCAGTCATAACTAATTTGGGCTACGGAGTGTCTAAGTTACAGGGGAACAGAGGTGGGAAATTCAGTATTTTGTTCCCCTAATGTTTGGCCTACAGCCCATAACCTGTAGGCTGTCTTTAGTCCTGCAAATGCTTCAAAGCTATAGTTCTGTTCCTAAGAGCTATACTTTTAGTTTCTAAGAGATATACCTTTATTTGGCCTTTTCTGTATTAGTTTTGGTAGTTTAGGAATTATTTCTTTTTTTACATTTATTTATTTTTGAGAGACAAAGTTAGACAAAGCATGAGTGGGGGAGGGGCAGAGAGAGGAGACACAGAATCTGAAGCAGGCTCCAGGCTCTGAGCCAGTGTTCAGCACAGAGCCTGATGCGGGGTTCGAATCCACAAACCGTGAGATCATGACCTGAGCTGAAGTCGGATGCTCAGCTGATTGAGCAACTCGGGTGCCCCTAAGAATTACTTCTTAAAGGCAGATATAATTGAACTCTTTTTAGATACTTGACTGAATCATTGATGCCCTATATCTGGTCTTTTCTGAGTTATTTTGATAAGTATTTTGCCAAAAAGTGAAATAAATTTGGAATGTTTTTTAGGGAGAGATTATGAGCCCATTAGCATATTAAAGTCTAAAAATTCTGAAGCCTAACTTTAATGCTTTAATACTTTTAATATTAATGGACATTTAGTATCTTTTAAAAATATTTTATTTTAAAAAGTTATTGAATTATTATTTTTAAGTTCATTTTATTTTGGGAGAGGTAGAGAGTGGGTGGGAGAGGGGCAGAGAGGGAAAATCCCAAGCTGGCTCCCTGCTCTCAGTGCAGAGCTCATGCACCGGCTCAAACCCAGGAACCAAGAGATCATGACCTGAACTGAAGCACACACTCAACTGACTGAGCCACCCAGACACTACTAAAGATTTTATTTTTAAGTGATCTCTATACCCAAAGTGTGGCTCAAACTTCCAACCCTTAGCCAGCCAGGTGCCCCCAATATCTTGATCCTAGTCAAGATTTCAGAGAAGCAAACTTTGGGAAGTGCTTCTGCAAATAATTGGTATGAAACCAGTTTTGGGCGAAGCTATAAAGAGGAAATCAGAGGTGAAAATAGAGTTAAGTATGCAAAGTTTAAATGGGTAAGTCTTAACACAAATAATTGTAAATGGCCATCATTACAACTTGTAGTACTTTATGAGGTGGTCATTATATATCCCATGCTTACCATTGCTGTTAGGCAAAAAGGTTAAAAGTCAACCCTTCTCTCTTTAAAAATTAAAAGAAAGAAATTTTTAAACCAAACTAAAAGCTGTTTGGACTAGGCTATCATTTGAACAGTGCTTATTACCTCATCTCCATCTAGAGATAGAGTGACTTTCTCTTCAAGTAGTTATCTTTGTCAGGCTTTTCATTTGGAAGAAGATAAAAATCCTGTCCGCGGGTTAGAATTGACATTTGATGTAGGTATCCTTCAGATTCTTATCTAGCAGTAACACCTTGATCTCCTCTCATATTTATACAAAGCTTGTCTGAAAGATGATTTTTATGTGGCATCGCCTGAAAGATGTTTAGTACATGCATTCTCCTGTTCAACAAGTGTGCATAATGAATGATTGAACCCATTCTGCTTAACCCATTCTGCTTAATTTTCTGTTACTTGACTACTTTTGATCTTTTCATTTGTTTTATTCAGACTTTCATTCCCAAATCATGTGTCCAGGATGGAAGTAGAAGTAGTCATGGACTATAGATGATCTTTATGTAGAATGTAACATTAGAACTAGAGTTTGGGGGGCTCCTGGGTGGCTCAGTTGGCTAAGCATCCAATTCTTGATTTTGTCTCTGGTCATGATCTACAGTTCGTGAGTTCGAGCCCTGTGTCAGGTTCCATGCTGACCATGAAGAGCCTGCTTAGGATTCTCTCCCTCTCTTTCTGCCCCTTCCCCACTCACACATGATTGCTTGCTAAATAAATAAATAAATAAATAACAACAATAACAAAAAAACTAAAGTTTTGTAGCCTTGACCTTTGAGACTGTGCATTAAAAAGCAAATTAATGTGGTCATTTGTAAATATCAGAACCAAATAAGTTAATGAGACAGGAATTATTTGTTCAAATAGTTGAGGAAGGGAGATAAGGCATGTATATATCCTATAAGTAGACTGTACTATCATTTAAGTGCCAGGCTTTCTATAAATAACCATTTAGAACTTCAAAGAAGAGAGAATAGTCTTACTTGGGAATAATCTACGAGTGAGATATTTCATTTTGTCTTTGAAGGATTCTGGTTCAACTTAGTAAGACTTTCTTCAGAAACATTATTCGTAGGACAAGGACAAGGCAGCTTCCATAAAGACAGTGTAGTAACTAGACAGTGCAAAGCGTCAGTCTGGGATCACACATGGATACACAGGTATGGAAATATGATGTGTGTGAGTATGATTTGGAAGTAGACACTTTGCCATGGTTATCAAAATGTAGTCTGGGCCTCTGAAGTATGATCAGAGTCCAGCTGGAGGATAACCAGGTTTAAAGAGCCAGAGTTCAGGGTATGGAGCAGGCCAGTCAAAGGTTAATTGCACTAACAACGTATATTAATAGTCCTTTCAGTCTTTGAAATGGCAGTATATGGTCAGATGAATTTTAAAGAACTCTTCACTTGATGATTAGGATGGGGCTGACAGCAAGTTAAGAGACATCTTCAGGGTATTCTTAACTTGTCTGGAGTGTAGAAGGGTAGTAAAAGATTAAATTGGAAAGGTGGCTTGCAGCCAGATTATAAAGGTCTTTGAATTTTAGGCAGAGGAATTTAGACTTTATTGATTTTTGGAAAGCTGTTGAGGGTAACAACATCATCAGAGCAATGTTTTGGGAACTGATCTGGTAGTTGCTGTGAGGATGGATTAGAGCGAGAAGAACCTGGAGGTGGGAAGCCAAATTAGGAGCAGTAATCTAGGTATGAGATGATAACCTAAATGGAAACAAGGACAGATTCCAGACATCATCCCAAAAGAAGAATTAAGTAGACATGGAGATTGATTAGCTATAAAGAGAGAAGTAGAGAGTAATGTAAAAATGATTCACAGATTTTGAGCCTGAATAGCTAACTGTAGTATAAATAGGAAAGACAGATGAACTAGCTGGTATAGGGGCAGATGAGAAGTTTTCAGTTTGAAGGGTTCAGTGGTATATTAAGGATGGAATTCATCAAGCATCTAGAAATGTAGATTGTGTACTTTGTAAGATGGAGGCCAGAAAGTCAGCCACATACAGCAGTATTAATCCAAGTCTTGGAAACAGATGAAGAGGGATAAGGATAGATGACAGAACTTTGATGACTCCACATTTAGAATAAAGTTTCCATTAAGGAGGTGAAGAAGGATTAGTCCAAGAAATTATCAGAGACATGGAGAGTATCCAGATGTAAGTGTTAGTCAATAATACTGACTTCTGTTCATCCATTTTGATAAAATAGTGCTTTATCAGAGAGAGTGGGTGGGTCTTTAACCTTTTAAGACCAAACTCTCCCTTTTTTTCTATCCTGAAATGAAATCTTCAGGTAATACTTTGTATATAAGTATATATAAATTTATACATATATATAAATTTAAAAAGCAATATAATGCTCCAATTGTAATATATTGGAAAAAATAAAGTAACTTATTATAATATGTGTATTTTATTTATTTTAAAATGTGGCTACATGGGCATGTCCCACAGCGAATGACATGAAGTAGTCCTGTCTATACACCAGTATGTAGAGTCACCTTGACTGAAGAGTTAACAAATATAGACTGATAAAGTCTACTTGTATTTGTGGCTCAAATGCTACAAAGAAAAAGAAGGAACTATAGTGGAATAGAAAATAATGGAGAGATTTGTTCCTCAAGCCCTTCTAAGAAAGAGGGAATGAGTTCATAATTTTGAGGAAGAGGGAAACTGGAATAATCTTTGTAGAGAATGAGAAACGGTAAGAAGTGGGTAAAACGGTTGTTGAGCAATGTCATGTGTTCTGTTGAAATTGGATAACAGCTGGTGGGTCAGGTTAGCATGGCCCTGTTGTTTCCTTGTGGAGACTCAGACAAATATAGGAGATTAAAGTATAGGTTATTAGAAAAGCAGCTGTCTTTTTTTTTTTTTTTTAAGATTTTAGTTTTAATTGCTATACCCAGTGTGGGGCTTGAATTTATAAACCTGAGATAAAGAGTTGCAAACTTTACTGACTGAACCAGCCAGGTGTCTCAGAGTAGCCCTTTGTAACAGATTGGCCACGGCATCTAGGTTGAACAGAGAGCCTGTTCAATAGCCAATCTTTTTTTTTTTTAATGTTTTATTTATTTTTGATACAGAGAGAGACAGAGCATGAGAGGGGGAGGGGCAGAGAGAGAAGGAGACACAGAACCGGAAGCAGACTCCAGGCTCTGAGCTAGCTGGCAGCACAGAGCCTGACGCGGGGCTCGAACCCATGAACGTGAGATCTGACCTGAGTCAAAGCTGGACGCTTAACCGACTGAGCCACCCAGGCGACCCTCAATAGCCAATCTTAAAGGCTATTAAAAAATAATTGAGAATGGTGTTAATGGATGATTGGCACCACTATGTGAATGCACTTTATGCCACTGACCTGTATACTTAAAAATGATTAAAATGGTAAATTTTAGGTTATATGTATTTTACAACAATAAAAATATTCTAATTGAACACGTTAAAAATATTCCTTACTCTCCAGGTATCATCATGAGACTACTACTTGTGGAGATATGTCAGAAACTTTCATATTTGTAGCAACTCCTCTTTTTAGCCTTGTGGAAATAAGAGTGTGCATCATGTTTGACATTTCAGCCATCAGTGGTGATATGCTACTAAGTCATTCTGGGAGAATCAGACTACAGGACTGATGCATACTGGGAGTCACATGGGGCCATATATTGAGCATTGTAATAAAAGTAATGGTGGTCTTTCCTGGACAAATTGGTTTTGGCTTCGTGTTCATGTCTAACTTAGTTACTAAGGAAGTATATTTGAAAATAGTTCTTTTTGAATCACCTAGTATTACTTTGAGTCATACCTGCAAACCTCCTTAATTAGGACCATTTTCATTATCAGCCAAAATAAATACATGAGGTCAGTTATTTTCTTTTAAAGATTGCATTTTTAAGTTATCTCTGTACCCAATGTGGGGTTCAAACTCATAACCCTGAGATCAAGAGTTACATTCTCCTCCGACTGAGCTAGCCAGATACCCCAGGATCACTTATTTTTTAATAAAACATTAGGAGGGAGTCAGTTAACAATTTTATATGCTTTCATTTATATGTATGTATATCAAGATGAATTACATTTATTCTCTTAGAGAATTTTGCTGTTTTTTTGAAACTGTTGTTTCCTTTAAATCTTTTGCAGTGGGTACATGTTATGTCTCACAGTGAACAGTAGAACATATTAAAGCCTTTTAAAAAAGAATTTTTAGCATTCTTTTCTCTTTGTGTTACCAAATATTGCTATTTTATGTATCATGAAATTTACCTCATTTATATGTACAATTCAGTGATTTTAAACAAAATTACAGAATTGTATAACAAACAATACAGCGTGTGTTTAGCACTTTTCCACTTTTCTAAAAACGATGTCTCGTATCCATCTACAGTCAGTCTCCTTTTGCATACCTAGCCAACCACTAATTTACTTCCAGACTCCACAGATTTCCTTTTCTGGATATTTCAGGTAAGTGGAATTCTATAATATGTGGTCTTTTGTGTCTGACTTTTTTTTTTTTTAACTCAGCATAATGTTTTCGAGATCCATTTATGTTGTTGCATGTATCAATTGTTTATTCTTTTTTATTGCTGATAATATTCCATTGTGTGGATATATATTTTATTTATTCACTGGTTGATAAACATTTGGATTGTTTTGCTTTCTGACTATTAGGAATAATGCTGCTGTAAACATTCACATCAAAAGCTTTGGGTGAACATATAGTTTTATTTTTCTTGAGTAAATAGGAGTAGAAATGTTGGGTCATATGGTAGCTCTATATTTTAAAATTTTAAGAAAGTGCCAACTGTTTTCTGTAGTAACTATAGTATGTTACATTAAAAAAAATGTTTATTTTGAGAGAGAGCAAGCTGTGGAGGGGCAGAAAGAAAGGGAAGCAGAGAATCCCAAGCAGACTCCACACTGTCAGCACAGAGCCCATTGTGGGGCTTGAGTCCAAGAACCATGAGATCATGACCTGAGCCAAAATCAGGAGTCAGATGCTCAACTGACTGAACCATCCAAGTGCCCCTGTAATATTACACATTTTAACTAGTAGTGTATGAAGACTTCAGTTTTTCCACATCCTCCCAAATAGTTGTTAGAATCTATCTTTTTTATTATAGCCATTCTGGTGAGTGAGTATAGGGTGGTATCTCACTAACATTTTGATTTGCATTTTTTGGATGTTGAGGATCTTTATGTGCCTATTAGCCATTTGTATATCTTCCTTCACAAAATGTGTGTTCAAAGCCTTTTGCCTATTTTTTAGTTGAGTTATCTTCTTACTGAAGTTGTTGTAAGAGTTCTTTATATATTGTGGATACAAGTCCATTTTCCCCACACCACCCCCAATTGAAACTTAGTAGTACTTCCTGATATTCACTTGAATACAAAGTTTAAATTAAATAGGTTATATTGTGAAGATTTGTGCTATCAGAACAGTTCAAAATCTTAGCCTTATGAACTTCACGCGTTGCCATCCTTCTTATGTTTCTTAAATTCTGCCAGTGAGATTGTTCTTTCTTTTTAATGTTTATTTATTTTTGAGAAAGAGAGACAGACAGAGCACGAGTGGGGGAGGGGCAGAGAGAGAGCGAGACACAGAATTCCAAGCAGGCTTCAGGCTCTGATCTGTCAGCCCAGAGCCCTACGCAGGGCTCGAACTCACAAACCATGAAATCATGACCTGAGCCGAATGAGACGCTTAACTGACTGAGCCACCCAGGCACCCCTAGTGAGATTCTGTTTTGAGTGAACATATAGTAGTTTCAACTGAGCATCCAAAAGGGTTTTCTTCCAACATAACACTATAAACAAATTAATTTGTTGCCTATTTTATCTAAAAATTATGACCATTTCTTCTTTAATAATTCTGTCTAAATTCTAAAATCAATATTGAATTGAATTTTAGGCAAGACTATCCCACTACTAACCTGTTACTCCGTGTTAGTGTCTTTGTAATGAAATTGGTTAAAAAAATGGTGGTTATTGACAGTTTGTATTGACCACTTATTGACCTTGAACTAAAGACTAATCTGTTTACTTTAACATAAATCTTAGTTGTTAATGCTTTTAGAAAACCCTGCACCTCAATGAGCAAGAATTGTTTCTAGAAGAATATTTCAAATAATACAAATAAAATTCTAAGTCACCTGTAATCCTTGTGCATTTTCTTTAATTTGTCTTACTTTCTCAAAACTTGAATATTTATTTATACTCTGCAGAATTGGTGCTTAAAAGTATTTGGTCCTTGGGATTATGTTCATCACAATATCAAGGTATAAACCCGAGCAACCTGAATGGTAGATCCTGCCTGTTAAAAAAAGAAAAGCACTGGTTTAGGAACCAGGAAACCTGTCTCTGCAAAAGAGCTCAGTGATTGTGAACAAATTATTTAATCCTTGTGGTTTTTAGTTTCCTCATCTGTAAAATGACCTAGTTGGGCTAGATAATCTCTATGATCCCTTCCAATTCTGAATATTTTGAACATACACTGTTTGAAAATACTCTGGAATTTTTTTAAAAATTTATTTTGAGAGAGAGTGAGGGCACAAGCAGGGGAGGGGCAGAGAGAGAGAAAATCCCAAGCAGGCTCTATGCTATCAGTGTAGAGCCTGACATAGGGCTTGATCTCACGAAAGCAAGATCATGACCTGAGCCATTAAGAGTTTCACACTTAACTGACTGAGCCATCCAGGTGCCCCAATACTTTGGTATTTCTTATAAAGCCCTTTCACATGTACTTTATCATTTTATTCTTAAAAGATTCCCTGAAGTAGAGAAGTCACATATTTAGAGGATAGATAGAAAAGTTGGGTATCATCTTAAAATTATTACTATTTTTAGATTTCCATGGCAATTTATTGTTCATTAGTTTCACAACATTTTCATGAAGATTCATTTTATTTTTTATATTGAAGTATAGTTGATATACAGTGTTATATTAGTGTCAGGTGTGCAACATAGTAATTTGACATTCTGTATATTACGTAGTGCAATAGTGGACATCCACTGTTAGCTGTAGTCACTACCACTTACTGTTATTAGGATATTATTGACTATATTCTCTATGTTATACTTTTCATTTCCATGACTTTTTATAACTAAATATTTGTGTGTATGTCTTTTATCAAATATACAACTTGCAGATATTTTCTTCTGTGGCTTGTTTTTATCTTTTAAATAATATTGCTTAAAGTACAAAAGTTTAAAATTTTCATGGCCTAATTGTCAGTGTTTTTTTCTTTTTTTTTGGTACTGGATTGTGTTTTTTGGTTCACCTAGATAATGAAGATTTTCTCCTGTTTTTTGTTTGTTTGGGTTTTTTGGTAGAAATTATACAGTTTTGGGTTTTACATTTAGGTCTCTGATCCATTTTGAGTTAATTTTTTGCATAGTATAAGATAAAGGCTTAAATTAATCTTTTTTTTGGTAAGTGGATATCCAGTTGAAAAGACTGGCTTTTCTCCTATTCAGTTGCCTTCTCACCTTCACTGAAAATTGACCATAATGTATGGGTTTATTTCTGGATTCTCAGGTTTGTTCTCTTGGTCTGTGTGATTATCCTTATGCCACTATCATACTAACCTGACTATTGTGGCTTTTAATATATTTTAAAATCAGGAGGCATAAGTCATTCAACCCTGTTCTTTTATAAAATTATTTTGGCTATTTTGGTTTCTTTTCATTTCTATATAAATTTAAGAATTAGCTTATTGGTTTCTGAAAAAGGAAATTGTGATTTTGTTAGAGATTATGTACAATATATAGATCAGCTGGGGGAAATTTTTTTAACATTTCCTGAAGAAGAAAGATTATATTAGGAAACTTCTAAAAGCAATTATAAAAAGAGAATACAACTCAGAGAGGTTATTGTTTCCCTTAACACCGTATGGTAGCAACAACAACAACAACAACAAAATGCACAGGCTTTACCTTTGTTTCTCACTCTTACATTTTCTTTGCTCCATTTTTCTAAATCATTTCTATATTTACACTTTAAAGAGTGTTTAGAAGTGTGTAAAATACTCTGCAAATGTATTTATTCCCTTGTAAATGGAATACCTCACATATGTACAAGGGCAAATAAAAAATGAAATAGGGAACAGCTGTCTTGAAGGTGATGCTGAGAACAAGTGTCTTGTATGAGATGTACAAGAGAGAGCTTATGGTGTAGATTTAGGTAATTGCAGTTGTTAATTGTAGGACAAAAGTGACGTGGGTGTAAGTTTTAAGGTAGTATTTCAAAGAAGTATATGAAGTTTTGTTGTTACATATGACATTATTTGTATACTTTGATGATCTCATTCTTTTAACTTCTGCCTTTGCGTTAGGAAACAGTGCCTACTGAGAACTTTATTAAGGTCTTTCTACAGGCTACTGTCTTCTTATTGTGTTCTAAAAGCTCTGATTTCTCTTCACATTGATAGCAACCAGGCAAAATAAAGGGGGAATAAAGAGTATTCTGTCTTTTACCGCTTTTGCAGCCGTGAAGTTGGAGACCCTTGTGCATGAAGACAAATTTGTTCTATGGCCTCGGAGTTGGGTGCCGGGGACGATGGCGGCTGCACTGAGCTGGCAAAGCCCCTCTATCTTCAGTACCTGGAGAGGGCCCTCCGGTTGGACCATTTCTTGCGACAAACATCAGCCATCTTCAACAGGAATATTTCTAGGTATGCCATTACATGTTCCCAATGTTTGACCACATTCCTGATTTCCATTATCTCTTTAGTTTTAGTATTTATGTATTTTACGGTTTTTGGTATGTGTAATATTTTTCCCCATAAATAAAAATATTTTTCTGAGTCAGCTGTGATTGTAGATTTGTCATTCTTCAATTTATAGTGATGAAAGTGAAGATGGACTGGATGATAGTAATCCTTTATTGCCCCAATCTGGGGATCCCTTAATACAAGTTAAGGAAGAACCTCCAAATTCATTGCTTGGTGAAACTTCTGGAGCAGGCAGTTCTGGAATGTTAAACACATACTCACTGAATGGAGTTCTGCAGTCAGGTCAGTGTGGTATGAGGTCCCTCTTAGGACTATTCGTTCTCTTGGGCCAATCGTCCTTTCATTTTTTGTTGTTCTTTATGTTTCTTCACACAGAATCAAAATCTGACAAAGGGAATTTATATAACTTCTCTAAGTTGAAGAAAAGCAGAAAGTGGCTAAAGGTAAGAGATAAGGCAAATGTTTATAATTCAAATAACCTACTAAAATTACAAACAGAAGAGAAGGTTGGCAGAGATTTTTCTAGACAAGAGTTTTCTATTCTGGGTGTGGTGTTTTGAAGAGATCATGGAGAAAAATCTAGAGGCCTCAATGATGTTCACTTTAGGAAACATTTCTGAGTATAGAACACTGTGAAGAGCAAAGGAGTAAAAAAACAGATGAGATCTTTGCTCTCAGTGGCTCACATTGTAATCAGGATTATTAATGTCCTTTTCATTAGTTACTGAGTAGTTCAACAAATGTTGATTGAATACATTGTATCTGCCTGATACTGTTGTAGACTGACAGCATTCCTATCCTGTAGAGCTTACATTCAGATTGGGGGAGGTAGTGAGTAGTAAGTCTGTAAGCAAAGAAATAAAAGTGGCTTTAAAAAAGAGGTAACATTCCAGCTGATTTCTGAATGATCAGAACTATGTGAATGTTTTGCATAAGAGCATTTTTAAAAAATGTTTGTTTTGAGAGGGGGTGAGGGAGAATGAGAATGCCAAGCAGGCTCCATATGGTCTATGCAGAGCTTGACCTGGGGGTTTGAACTCATGAACTGTGAGATCATGACCTGAGCTGAAATCAGGAGTCAGATACTTAACCAGTTGAGCCACCCAGGCACCCCTCAGATAAGAGCATTTCAATCAGAAGGAACACAACTGCAAACTTCTGAGAAAGGACACAGCTCAGTATGTTCGGGGGAGAATGAAAGCCAGTATGGCTGGAGCACAGTGAGAGAGGCGATGATAGAAGATGAGAACCTGATTGTGTAGGGTCTTATACAGCATGTTAAGGAATTTGTATTTTACTCTGGTGTATTTCTGTGAGTGTTTATAGGCAAGGAAATGTTATCATCTTGTTTACATGCTTATAAGATAACTGTCATTGGCCCAACTGAGTTAAGGGTAGCATTTCTTCTATTGAAACCAATTATTTCTCTATTGGTTAATTTTCCTGTGAAGAGCTCAAAGTAATTTAAAGGTACTTTTTCTTTATTATCACTTGGTCCTTTAAAAGGCTCATGTGTAAAAGGCCTAACTGCTTCATATCATTGTGGCTTTTGGCAATGCAGAAGTCTCTGTTTAGCCATCATATTTGTAAAAATTGAGATATAATTGATATACCATAAAATCTGCCCATTTAAAGAATATAATTTAGTAATTTTTAGTATATTCTTAAAGTTTTGTGCAGCCCTTACCACTAATTCCAGAACATTTTCATCATTTCAAAAAGAAACTGTTCTTACTGGCAGTCACTTTCCATTCTCTACTTCCCCCAGCCCCTGGCAACCATTAATTTGTTTTCTTTCCCTATGGATTTGCCTATTCTGGAAGTTTCATAGAAGTGAAGCCCTATCATATGTGACCTTTTGCACGTGGCTTCTTTCCCTTAGCATAGTTTTCATTGTTCATTCGTGTTGTGGCACAGATCAGTACTACTTTCCTTTTCATGGCTGAATAATATTTCATTATCTGGATAGTAACAAAATCAATTAATGATTATTTGGGTTGTTTCTCTTTTATTAGCCATCACAGATTGCTTTCTATATTTCTTTATACCCAGTAGGTTGTTTCTTTGTTTTTAGGGTTTTTTTTGCCTTGGTATTTGACAGTTAAAATATCTTTTGTTAAGTGTAAGTGCTTAGTTATATCTAGCTTTCTTGCTGTTTATAGCATTTCCACGTGTTAGTGCTCTTGAATTCACGCCCACTGGGGTCAATTGGTACATTTTTCTTTTTCACTTGGATTGGTAATGAATAATGTAAGGAGAACTGAAATGAATGTTTTCCAGCTATTTCTGTCCTTGTGTTGGGGAAAAATGCTTGGATTATAAATGGAATTATTTCATAGTGAAAGATTCCATTTCCATTTCCTCCTGTTTGCAGAGCATTCTGCTAAGTGATGAGTCCAGTGAGGCAGATTCTCAGAGTGAAGACAATGAAGAAGAAGAAGAAGAGGAAGAAGAACTCAACCTCAGCAGAGAAGAGCTTCATAACATGTTGCGGCTGCACAAATATAAGAAACTTCACCAGAATAAGTATAGTAAAGACAAGGAGGTAAGAGTTTCAGGAGAAATCTCAGGTATTTAGCCTCTGGTTAATATTTGTTGAAGATACATCATTTTACTTTTTTTTTTTTTTTTATGTTTATTTATGTTTGAGAGAGAGTGAGCAGGGGAAGGATAGGGAGAAGGTTACAGAGGATCCCAAGCAGGCTCCTTGCTGACAACAGAGAGCCCAGTATGGGGCTTGAACTGACAAACCATAAGATTGTGACTTGAGCCAAAACTTAACCAACTTAGCCACCAAGGCCCCCCATATATCATTTTACTTTTATATTTAGATTGATGGTGATGGTTCTAATATAAACTTTATTGAAGTATATTTCACATTCCAAAAATATTTAGCTTTTTAAAGTGTACACTTCAGTGGTTTTTATAGTATATTCATAGAGATGTATAACTATTGTCACTATATAATTCCAGAATGTTTTCTCACTCCCGCAAGAAACCCCAATCCCCTTAGCTATTGCCTCTTATTTTCTCCATTTCCCTCAGTCCCAGGTAGCCACTTGTCACTGTAAATATGCTTGTTCCGGACACCGCATGCAAATGGAACAATATATAATCCTTTGTGTCTAGCTTATTGCATAGCATGTTTTCAAAGTTTATTCATGTTGTAGCATGTACTTGTATTTTATTCCTTTTTATGGCCAGATAAGATTCCATTGTATGAACATACTGCATTTTACTTATCTATGTATCACTTAATGAATTAATTGGATTGTTTCTACTTTTTGGTTTTTATGAACCATAGCTATGAATAGTGAGTTGTTTCCACTTTGGGCTGTTATGATTATAATACTACCAAGAAGATTTGTATAGAAGTTTTCGGAGTGGGAGTGGATATATATCTCTTGGATATATACCTAGAAGAGGAATTCTTGGGTCATATGATAATTCTATGCTTACCCTTTTGAGGAACTGCCAGGCTGCTTTCCAGAGTGGCTGCAGCATTCTAAATTCTAGTGGTTCCTTTTTTAATGTAGTTGCTCTTTGACAGTGTTCCCATCTTGAAAAAACTCCCTTTCTTCACATACTAACATTAGATTAATGATAGTTTTAAGTGGCAGCTATTTGAGTGCTGTTACTTATGATTTTTGTCAGAAGTGTGGCACTTTGTACATAATGAGCAATAGCATATTTATTTTTTTTATTGTTTTTTTAAAATGTTTTATTTATGTTTGATACAGAGAGAGACAGAGCATGAGAGGGGGAGGGGGAGAGAAAGAAGGAGACACAGAACCGGAGGCAGGCTCCAGGCTCTGAGCTAGCTGTCAGCACAGAGCCGACACGGGGCTCGAAACCACGAACGTGAGATCTGACCTGAGCCGAAGTCGGAGGCTTAACCGACTGAGCCGCCCAGGTGCCCCTAGCAATAGCATATTTAAAGACCTAAAAACTTTCCAGCAATTAGTTACCAACCAACGTTAGTTCAGAAAACTTTGAATAAAATGCTGAAGGTTATAAACCTGTTGGAGTAATGAATAGCGAGATATCTGGATTTTTTGACTTAGAGTTCCTTCTTAAAGTACAATGCTAGGCATTTGGTGTTTGAAATATTTGGTCTTGTTTTGTTTTGTTATGTTTTGTGTTTTGAGTATAGCTGACATACAGTATTTATTCCAGGTGTACAACATCATGATTCAACATCTGTATACATTCTGTTATGCTCACTAGTGTAGCTACCATCTGTTACTGGATAATGGTGTTACAATATCATTGAAATATTTCCCTCTGTTGGACCTATTATTTCTGTGATTTACTCATTCCATAACTGGAAGCCTGTACTTCCCACTCCTTTTCACCCATTTTGCCCAGCTGCCATCACCCTCCCCTCTGACAGCCATCAGTCTGTTCTTTGTATAGGTCTGATTCTGCCTTTCGTTTTTTAGGTTCCAATTACGAGTGAAATCCTGTGGTATTTGTCTTTTTCAGTCTGACTTATTTCACTGAGCATAATACACTGTAGGTCCATTCACCTTGTCACAAATGGGAAGAGTTTATATATATATGGATATATGCATACGTACATACACACACATACACATACATACAAATATATATACCACATTTTTATTTATTCACCTATCAGTGAACACTTAGGTTGTTCATATCCTGGCTATTATAAATAATGCTGTAGTAAACATAAGAATGCATGTATCTTTTTGAATTAGTGTTTTTATTTTCTTTGGGTAAATACCCAGTAGTAGAATTACTGAATCAAATGATATTTGTACTTTTAATTTTTTGGAGGAAGCTCCGTACTGTTTTCCACAGTGGACGAACCATGTTGCATTCCCACCAACAGTGCACAGTGATTCCTTTTTCTCCATATCCTTACCAACACTTATTTCTTGTCTTTTTGATACTAGACATTCTGACAGGTGTAGGGTGAGAATCTCACTGTAGTTTTGATTTGCATTTCCTTGATTAATGAGGTTGATCGTCGAATTTCCACATGTCTGTTGGCCATCTGTATGTTTTTGGGAAATTGTCTGTTCAAGTCTTCTGCCTATTTTTTAATCATATTGATTGGTTTGTTTGGGTTTGGTTGTACAAGTTTTTAGTTTGTTTTGAATATTAACTTCTTATTGGATATATAATTTGCGAAAATCTTTTCTCATTCATTAGGTTGCCTTTTTGTTTTGTTGATGGTTTTCTTCACTGTGAAAATGTTTTTATTTTGAAGTAGTCCCAATAGTTTATTTCTGCTTTTGTTTCCCTTGCCTTGGGAGGCACATCAAGAAAAATGTTGCTATGGCTGATGTCACAGAAATTACTGTCTATGTTCTCTCATAAGATATTTATAGTGTTAGTTCTCAAATTTAGGGTTTTAAACCATTTTGAGTTTATTTTTGTTTGTAGTGGTAGAAAGTGGTCCAGTTTCATTCTTGTGCATATAGCTGTCCAGTTTTCCCAGCACCATTTATTGAAGAGACTATCTTTTTCCCATGGTATATTCTTGCCTACTTTGACACTGATTAATTGGCCACATAAGGATGGGTTTATTTCAGAGTTCTCTATTCTGTATTGTTGAAATTTATTTAAAGTATGTTCTATACACACCCAACATGGGGCTCCATTTCATGACCCTAAGATCAAAAGTCATGTGCTCTACCAAGTGAGCCAGCCAGGCAACCCTTATCTCTGGTTTTTCTATTCTGGTGTTGTGCCAGTATCATACTGTTTTGATTACTAAAGCTTTGTAGTGTATCTTAAAATCTGGAATTGTGATACTTCCAACTTTGTTTTTCTCTCTCAAGATTGCTTTGGCTCTTTGGGGTGGTTCCGTACAGATTTTAGTGTTACTTTTTTTCAAAATGCTATTGATATTTTAATAGGGATTGTAGTACTTGGCCTTTTAAAAAAAAATTCTATTTATTTTGAGAGAGTGAGAGGGAGGGAGGGAGGAAGCAGGACAGGGGCAGAGAAAGAGGGAAAGAGAAAATCCCAAGCAGGTGCCACACTGTTCTGTGCAGAGCCTGATGAGGGCCTTGAACTCAGGATCCGGAACATCAGGACCTGAGCTAAAGCACACATTTATCTGACTGAGCCACCTGAGTGCTCCAGGTCTTTTTTTTTTTTTTTTTTTAATTTAGTTAATTATTCTTGAGAAAGTGCACAAGAGCATGAGCAAGGGAGGGGCAGAGAGAGAGAGAGGGAGAGAGAGAATCCCAAGCAAGTTCCACACTACTAGCATGCCTGATGTGAGGCTCAATCCCACAAATTGTGAGATTATGGCCTCAGCCAAAATCAGGAGTCGGATGCTCAACCAAATGAGCCGTCAGGTGCCCTTTCTTGGTCTTTTTTTAATTGAAGTAAAACATACATATGGGAAACTTTATAGATTTTATTAACTGTGCAGCTCAGTGAATACTCATTCAATTTTGCCCATTGACAGAGTACCTTGTTATAGTTTTCCATGTCATTTTTCTGTCCTAATCTCAGTTTTTGGACTGGCTGCAATCTAGGAAAGAGAGCCAAAAGTGGACAGCTTAATTTTAATTTATATTCATATTTATCCATTGGTAATAGGTAAGACAAAATGAATGTAAGATTTGTGGGTCAATTGAAATGCAGTGTTTGAAGGAATCTCTCACTGGACAGAAAGAAAAGTTGATTATTCATGCGTTACAATTCTGGCAACATAGGCATTATCCATAATGTTGGCAGTCTCTCTTAGTGGGAGACAAAGAGTGAAAAGACTTGAAAGATAGGAGAATTGGAATGGTTGGTGACTCGCTGAACCAGACAGAAGACTAAAAGCCAGAATAACAGGTATCAGAACCTTAATAAATAAATAAATAAATAAATAAATAAATAACCTTAATAAATCTGAGGACCTGTTGGTAATAGACATATGTTTATTTCTTGTGGATGAATACCATGAGGAGCCCTTTCTGCAGTTAATTGTGTCTCTCAAATATGTGTCAAGACCAAGTTAATATTCTGGTGGAAATTCAGAAGCACGAAGCATTTTCCTTTCTTCTTTTCAGCAACATGCCATGTACATAGCTGAAGAACACTTTTTGTTTTGAAGTAAGGAAGTAATTCACTTTGAAGTACCAAATCTTTGTGGGTCTTTTTGTGGTAAGAATACCATGTTTAGGAACTATGGTTTTTCTCTGGCTCAACTAAAGTAAAGGTGATTCGAAGGCAGGCTTTGAACACAGACCAACCCTTCTAAGCCTCACCACTGTCTTTGCCTGCTTCAGTTGCAGCAGTACCAGTACTACAGTGCAGGCCTACTCTCCACATATGACCCTTTCTATGAGCAGCAGCGGCACCTGCTTGGACCCAAAAAAAAGAAATTCAAAGAGGAAAAGAAACTTAAAGGTGAGCGTATTGACCTGCCTTCTACATTTACTCTTTAGTTTCAGGGTTGTGTGTAGCCTGTTGGTACATTTGGACTTTGAGCATAATGCATGTAGTAGAAACTTGCTTTATCTAAAAAACCCAGTCTTCCCTATCTAAGTAGTATTATTGACCTTATTTCATATTTGGTTTATGATCTCTTCTAGAATTATAAAGATGTAAAACTATAGATTCCTAGTCACAGGTTTAAGTTAGTCAGTTTATTCCTTCTTTCTTCTATGCAGTCTTCCAAATGTTGAAAATGTTCTGGGAGAGGAAGAAGTTGGTTATGCACAGGGAATTATGAAGAGCAACCTGAAGTGTTGGGAATAAGTTATGATTTTTGCTATGTGTGGAAATTTAAAATAGATCATCTCTCTATCTTGCGTATGTTTATTTGCATGTTTGCCAAGAAATGTGCTTTCCTGCCTTACTGAGCTCTAAGCAGCTGGAAATCAGGAAGGAAGTAGGAAGGGAAAGTTTTAAACTCTGTATACAAGTCAGATTTTGTTTACCTGAAGGTGTGAACTCTACTCAGAAATTCTTTCAAGCCCTCTTCTCTTTCTCCTACATCCTCTGAGTTCATCTCTGTATTTTTTCATTCTCTGCACCTCCCGTTAGTTTTTTGTTCCATGTATGATTTTCTCTTCACAGGTCATAATGTCATATCAGATAACATATTTTTTTTCTTTGTTATTTCTCTTTAATCACCTTACATTGTCGCCAAGTAAAAATATTTCCTTCCTTTTGGCCATTACTTGAGTTCCTGGTACTTCATAAGTCTCCCTTCCTGTTTTTGGGTTCAACAGAAACTCAGTTTTTAGGGTTTTTTCTGTATTTCTCTTTCATATAAACATAGGGAGTATCCAGTATTCTTTTCCAAGGTAGTGAGATCTTCCTCTTGGAATATTCATGAGCCTGAAAAGATAAAAGAGGTAAAGATTGCCAGCCTCACATAGAATGAGGAAGGAACTTTGAATTTTCTTAAAGTGATGAGTTTGTTGTGGCTGTCTTCTGTGGAAGGGCAGAAAGGCAACATTCTCAGAGTCCGTTTCCTTTGCAGCCAAGTTGAAAAAAGTGAAGAAAAAAAGGCGAAGGGATGAAGAACTTTCCTCTGAAGAATCTCCTCGTTGCCACCACCACCAGACCAAAGTCTTTGCCAAGTTCTCTCATGATGCACCTCCTCCTGGCACCAAGAAGAAGCACTTATCCATTGAGCAGCTCAATGCCCGTCGCAGGAAAGTATGGCTCAGCATTGTGAAAAAGGAACTACCAAAGGTACGTGAGTGCGTCCAGCATAGGTGGCATGTTGTGTCTCCCTGACCTCTGAAGAGGAGCCGTGGGAGCGAGATACCTTTACAGTGTTCAGAAAGGAAACTAATCTCATGAAATTAAGATAATGCTGAATAGTACTCTTATCAGTTAACTTTTTTCTACATTTTGATCAGAATTCATAAGACAATTAGTAGTTGTATGGTGTTCCTTGTCCAAAAAATGGAGGGAAACCTCTCTGAGAAAAGAAAGCAGTTTTCTTACTTATAGTAGTAGAGATTGGACAGTAAATTCATAGGTGATAATAGAGGAAATGAAAATGAAATGGCGGAGTTATGTTTTTAGAGAATTTGCCACTTTTTGAATGTTACTGAATAATCACAGGCATTAGAAAAAATGTGAATGATTCAAGAGAAAGATGTGTAAGCATTCTTTTTGCTATTTTAATTTGGTTTTGGTAACGTCTTATTTTGATAAAATTTCAAATTTGAAAGTTTCAGGAATCTTAGAAAGAATGTCCTTATACCCTTCTCAGTTTGCATTTTATTTAGTTAGTTGCTCAATAAATTGAGTGCACCCTTAGTAGAAATATGAATAGGGTATTTTCTGAATTTAGAAAAATTGATACGAAACTCAAGGAAAAAATCAATATATAAGAATTGCTAGAGAATCCTGAAAAAGCCACATGAAGCATTAAAATATGCCATAAAAATCTCTATAATTAAAACAATGTAGTACTGCCACATGCATAGGAAAATAGATCAGTGGAATCGACTAATAGACTTAAATTTTTTAAAATTTATTTATTTTGAGAGAGAGAGAGCATGCGAGCAGGGGACAGGCACAGAGAAAGAGAGAGAGAGAACAGACATGCTCCACACTGTCAATATCAAGCCTGACATGGGGCTCAGACTCAGCCAACCATGAGATCATGACCTGAGCCTGAAATCAAGAGTCAGACACTTAACTGACTGGGCCACCTAGGGGCCCCTAGACTAATAGACTTTTAATAAATGGTGCTGGAACAACTAGGTGGTCATTTGGAAAAAGACAAAATTAGATCTGTTTCTCATACATATATTCCAAACATATTAAAGTTCTTAGTATAAAAAATGAAACCATACAAATACTAGAGGAAAAGGATTATGTTCCTCTTTAATTTTGGCACAGCAAAAGTGTGACTCAACATCTAGAGGCAATGAAAGAAAACATTGGTAAATTTGACTAAATACAAATAAATTTTTTCATGACAAAAGACAGCTGATGAAGTAGTAAAAATTATTTACATTGTATATCTCAGAGTGCTCTTATTTCCAGTATATAATATATAAGGAACTCCTTTAAAAAGAGAGAGACGCACACACACGCGCACACACACAGAATCTGAAGCAGTCTCCAGGCTCACAGCTGCCGGCACAGAGACCAATGCGGGGGCTCAAACTCATGAAAAGTGAGATCATAACCTGAGTCAAAGTCAGACGTTTAACCAACTGAGCCACCCAGGCACCCCTAAAGAACTCCTGAAAATTGAGGACCAAAGGATTGCAAATAGAGTAGACAAGTAAAATTAAGGGGATATACAATTCACAAAGATACAAAAATGGCTCTTAAATATTAAAAAGGTTCAAAGTCTCATAATTGGAGCAGTCTAAAATGACACCTAGTTACCGTTTTCACTTATCGCAATGGCAAAAATTTGAAAATATGATAACACATTCTCTTAAGGAGTCTATGGGGAAAAGGGCACTTTCCTACATTGCTGCCAGAAATGCAAATCAGAGAGCATTATTCTGGAGGGCAAGTTGGCAATACCTAACATTATCCTTTTGCACTTAACCTTTCAAACTAGCTTCCACTTCTAGGAATTATCCTGAGGCTAAACCTCCAACAATACAAAATACATGAAAACAGAGTTACTTGTTGCAGCATTATTTTTAATTGCAAAATAAACAACTCTAATGCCTATACATGGGGCTTGAATTGAATTCTGGTAGATAGATACACACAATGGATTATTATGCTGCTGTTAAGAAATAATGAGTACGACCTTTCTGAAGTGACATGGAGTAATTTCTAAGACATACTGTTAGTGAGAAAAGCAAAACAAAAGCAGGTATCTATAGTATACACCTTTCATATAAGCAAAACAGGAATACAAGAAAATACACATTCTCATTCATACAAAAGACGTTTATGAAGGATAAACCTGAAATTGAAGTGTTGGTTTCTTATAGCGGCCAGGTAGGGAGAATGTAGAAAGGAAGGAATAGGAGCAGGTTAGCAGGATGAAGGGGCAGTCTTTGAGTACATTTTTTTGTATATAGGACTGACTTTGAGAATCATGGTAATGTTTCATATATTCTCATATGCCCCCATAATAAAACAATTAAAACCAATCAGGGTGTGGGAAGGGAATTAGGTTGAAGGGATATACGGGCAAAGTGGAATAAAAACAGGAACAAATGGGGTGTCTGGGTCGCTCGGTCAGTTGAGTGTCTGACTCTTGATTTTGGCTCAGGTTATGATCTCGTGGTTCATGAGCTTAAGCCTCATGTTCCGGCTTTGCGCTGGTACTTTGGAGTCTGCCTTGGATCTTCTCTCTCCCCGCGCTCTGTGCTCTTACCCCGGTTGTGCACACACATGCTGTGTCTCAAAATAAATAAACTTAAAAAAAAAATCAAGAGCACATGCTAACTGTATTAGAAATGAGTAATATATAATCAAGTTGCAGAGTCAGGGAAGAAAAGGACTCCCCAAAGTAACTGAGGAAATTAGTATTTTGACTTGATATGTAAGGCTAGACACCAAAAGAACTGTACATCAATGCTATGATTGACATAGTGTTTCCTAGAAAAGAATGGGTTACAATTTTGAAACTACTCTGTATGTGTATTGGAATTGGACAAATAAGTAAATATGTTGTAGATGACAGCTAGTTTCTCACTATTGGAAACACTTAAAGTGAAGCCTTTGAAATTTGATTGGAGTCAGAGCTCTCAGTATAAATTCATGTTTTTTTGTATATGTATGTATATGTATATATGTATACAAAACACACAGATAGATGTGTACAGCAGTATAGTTGTATGTGTATGCATAGGTTAGGATATATATATATATGTGTGTGTATATGTGTATATATATATCCTAACCTATGCATACACATACAACTATACTGCTGTACACACCTATCTGTGTGTGTTTTGTATACATACACTATATATATATATATATACACACACACATACTTATTTTCTAGAAAGCTAGCTCTTTGCTCAGAGTGCCTAGAAGTAGTAATCCCTAGTAGCAATGAAGTTATCTAGTACTCAGATCTTGATTTCTCAACACCTTTGCTGTCTAATAAAGTTAAGGAAGTACTTGAAGAAAGATGGTAGTGGGAGATTATCAGAAGAACACAGGAGCCAATCTAAAGGAGCTCTTCATGGCCAATGTTAGAATAATAAGGAACAATATCAATAATAATAGTACTGAATTTTAACACATAGAATAAAAGAAGTATCAGTGAGTCCAAACTATTATAAATAGGTAAGCAAACAGGTAAGGTAGAAGGAACAACTCTTCCTTGCAGTGGGATTCCAGTTAATAGGAAAGAAGGAAGTAGCGAATCGTCATTAACACAAATACCATGGTAATAATTGTTGCAGACTGGATCCATTGATGAAGGCTAAAATCAGAGGATGGAAGTTAGAGGAGAACCAGAGCTTTCAAACATTGAAAGCATCCACCCAGCATATACCTCTTAGCACAAAAAGAAAGATAGTAATTATCATCGGTAGTTACTCCCATGATAAGGGGGTGGAATCTACCTTATCCAGATGATCTAAGTAATCACTACTAATAAAATATTCATAATGTGATGTGATGCACTGAGAAGAATACGTCATTTCTGGGGTAATTTTGCCAAAATGCATAATGTCATTCTAATCATGAGAAAACATCAAAAAATCACAAACTCTGGGAAATTCTACAGAATAACTGATTGGTGCCTTTCAAAAGTGTCAAGGACATACGAGAAAGATTGAAGAACTGCTACATATTGGAAGAGACTAAGAAGAAAAGCAACTAAATACATTGTGAGATCCTGTTACAAGATTCTGGAACAGGAAAACGATTTTAGTGGAGAAATTGTTGACATTCTGATAAGAGTTGTAATTTAATTAAAATTTTACAAGTGTTATTTTCCTTTCTTAATATAGTAAAACCTTGGTTTGCAACATAATTTGTTCTGGAAACATGCTTGTAATCCAGAGCACTCATATATCAAAATGAATTTCCCCATAAGAAATAGTGGTATATGTGCTGCTGAAGTGAGCACAGAAATAATGGAAACTTGTGATTCGTTTCATAACCCAAAAAATTCATATAAAAATAATATAATACTGTAATATAAAATAAAGAAAATACAAAATATAAAGAAAAATAAATTAACTTGCACTTATCTTTGAAAGCCTTTGTGTCTGGTTTGAGGGAGACAAGAGAGGAGGGTTATTGTGTAGGACAGCTTTCCCTATCACTAATAGAATCACTGCTGTCTGTTGGCTCAATGGAGTCTTTCCTGCACAGGGACCATTGTATATGCTCGCATAGATGTTGACTACAGTACTGTATTAAACTCTTAGGATGTACTGTATTTAATGTAACTGGCAATAAGGCAGAGGAGGAAAGGGCCTGTATCTGTAGACAGCCTGACCTTGAATGAAGCAAAGCATTCCTAACCTTATTCTTGTATCGAAAAGCAAAGGACTGTACCTAGGTACTTTGCAGTGACAAAAAAATACAATAGTGCCAGTTGTGAACACCTTCAAACATTCTAAAAAATCAGTGATTTCGCCAAACAGTGGCCTGAGACTGAGTATCTGAGTATGGGAGATGATCACCCACAATCCCACAAAGAGAGAGAGAAAGGGAGAAGGAGAAGAACTGTTGGCTGAGTTATGATCATGTGACATTTGACATCACATACTACTTGTATTGCAAGACATCACTCGTTTATCAAATTAAAATTAATAGAAATGTTTGCTCATCTTGTGGAACACTCAGAGCAAGTTACTCTTAATCCAAGGTTTTACTGTAATTGTATTCTGTGGGCCACCTGAGTGACTTCTTCAGTTAAACATCAACTCTTGTTTGGCTCATATCATTGTCCCATGGCTCCTGTTGAACTCCTTGGTGACAGTGGGGAACCTGCTTAGGAGTCTCTCTCTCCCTCTCTGTCCCTCCCCTGCAAGCTCTCTGTCTCTTTCTCTCAAAATAAATAAACAAACATTGAAAAACTTGTATTCTAGTTATATAAGATGCTAATCTAGGGAAAGCAGCAGGAGGGATATAAGGGAACTCTCTCTTTTTTTGTTACTTTTCTGTAAGTCTAAAATTAGTTCAAAAGAAGTTTTATAATGATATGGCAAGAATAATGCAAAGAACTCTCATGTATCTTTTACTCATACTTAGCAATGTTTGCTTTGTTGGCTTTTGTGATATCAGTGCATACTTTTTTCTCACCCATTTTGAGGGTTAGTTTGACACTTTATTCTGAACTTCCTTGTAGTAATTCAATGCGTGTTTCCTAAGAAAAAGGGCATTCTCTCATAAAGAACCACAGTGCAGTTATAAAGACTATTATCTGGTCCACAGGTCATATTTAGATTTCATCAGTTGTCTCTGTTATGTCCTTTATATGCCTTTTTTCCCCCTGATTGAATCCAGGATCCAATCTAGGACTTCATATTTCATTTAGTTGTCACATCTCTTTAATCTCCTTTAAATCTGACAGTTTCTCAGCCTTCATTTTTCATAACATTTTTATTTTTGAAGAGTATAGGCCTGTTATTTTGTACAGTGTTTCTGAATTTGAGTTCATAGGATTCCTCATGATTAGATTTGGGTTATTCATTTGGGAAGGATTACCAAAGGAGTGATATATCCTTCTTGGTACGTCACATTAGGAGGCACATGACTCATTGTTCTTGTGGGATGATACTAACTTCGATCCCTTGGTATGTTTGTGCTTCTTTACAATTACTGTTTTCTCCCTATGCCAATTAATAAGTCTTTTTGGAAAGAGAGTTTATAGAAGAACATTCTTGGTGAAAGAGGCTATGGGGAAACTCTCTTTGTACCTGGTGAATAGACTTCAGAATGATGCCCTTCTGGGGTACGTGGGTGGCTCACTGTGTAGAGAACTCTTAATTTCAGGGTCATGAGTTCAAGCCCTACATTGGATGTAGAGATTACTTAAAAAAATAAAATGACTTTTTAAAAAAATGATGCCCTTCTGATGATCAAGAATTTAGAAGGAATATTTGAGACTCTTGTCTTTAAAAAAATTTTTTTTTGGGGCACCTGAGTGGCTCAGTTGGTTGAGCGTCTGACTTCGGCTTAGGTCATGATCTCACAGTTCGTGGTTTTGAGCCCCACGTCGGGCTCTGTGCTGACAGGTCAGAGCCTGGAGCCTGCTTCAGATTCTGTGTGTCCCTCCCTCCCTGTGGCCCTCCCCTGCTCATGATGTTTGTCTCTTTCTCTCAAAAATAAATAAAACATTAAAAAATTTTTTTTCAACATTTTTGTTCATTTTTTTGAGAGACAGAGCATGAGTGGAGGAGGGGCAGAGAGAGTGGGAGACACAGAATCCAAAACAGGTTCCAGGCTCTGAGCTGTCAGCCCAGAGCCCTATAAGAGGCTTAAACCCATGAACCGTGAGATCATGATCTGAGCCAAAGATGGCTCCTTAAGCGACCGAACCACACAGGCGCCCCAAGTTTTTTGTCTTTTAAATGATACTAGCTGCTTAAACATTTAATAGGAGAAAGTTTTGATAAAAGGCTTAAAGATTCCCAAAAGCAGATCATCTGAGGTTGGAATTTTATAGAAATGGCTTGTAGGCCATTTGTGTAACTTTGTACCCACTGTTGATTCAGAATTAGGGGGAGATCCTCTTTAACAGTCAGTCACTCAGCTGTGCCTGTGCTGTGTCTTCTCCTGTGTCAACTGGATCATCATGGGAAATCAGGTTTTTGGGGTTTTTTTTTGAGTTTTTTTTGTTTTAACTGAATTGGAAGACAAAATAAGCAGCTCGTGACTGGTTTGTTGGCTGCTGAGTCATCTTGTATCAAGTCTGCCTTGGAGTAGTTTTGTGGAAAAGGTGAAGCTTAAGTGTTGGCAGAAATTAATAGTGGCAGCAGGTTTGTTCTGGTTGGAGGATGGAATCACCCACCGGAAGGCTATTTTATCCTTCTCCTAACAATTCCTGTATGTCAACGCTTGCTATCTCTTTGTAGATGGGTTTTGTAAAGAGGTGTGTATTAGTCAGTGCGGTGCTAGGGTTTAGGGCATGTTGTTATATTTTCCTAGTCCACTTCAGGCCTGAAATACAACTTCTTTCTAAAGTATAGAGAAGACTGTTTAAAGCAGCCACAGCACTAGCTTATTCTTCTTAATGCTGCTTTAGTAGCTTTGTGTGTGGTTCTGAGTTGGTGCATTTGGATGATTTTAGTTTTTAACCCTTGAGCAGTTGAATAAAAGACAGTGTCAGTCTTCACAATCTTATTTCAAAAGGACTACTAAATGATATAATTGTTTTAAAATATTTTAGGCCAACAAGCAGAAAGCTTCAGCTCGTAACCTGTTTCTCACCAATAGCCGAAAGGTAAATTATAGTTTTATATTTCCCATTTTATGTTATCTTGGAATATGTCTACTTTGCTGCTCTTCTCTTGTGACCTAGTTGAATACCTTAGGTACTCTTGTAGTACCTAAGAGAATTTCTAAATGTTTTCTATTTTATAAATAAAATTGCTCTTCCTCACATTTCTGTTATTTGAACATTTTTGACTGAGACCATAGCCTGCTCTAATCCTTAGGCAGACCATGGAAGCTTCCTGTGCTCAGTCTCTTTATCTATGAAATGATGATTATTAATATTAATGCTTTCCTTTAGAGGGAAGTAATACAACTTCCTTTGAAATCTGTGAGATCAGGTGAGGTAATGTTATTGGTTCTGTTTTCCTGGGCTAATCACTCATTTTTACTTTCCTCATCTGTAAAATGAGGATGTTGATGCTACCAACTTAATAGAGTTTTTGTGAAAAAAAATTAGTTTAATGATGTTAGGCGTAGAGTGGAGCCTAGCATATAATAAGCATTAATAGCTATTATTATTAACGTATATGATGGTACTTTGTAACTTCCCAGCACATCTCAGGTCATTACACTTTTTTTTTTCCATCTAAGGCACCAATATGTATATAGATTTTTCATTCCATGTATTACCTCAGGGTCTGTGTCTGAATCTTAGTACTGTGCAGGGAAATTAACCACATTGTGGGAGAAGGAGATGTGGCTGTAGAAAGACTGTGTGTACTGAACAGACTGAGAAATGCTGTGGTCTAGAGCTAAGGGGAAACTGGTTGTTGTGTTAGGTCCTTCTCCTTGTGAGAATGCTCTTGTCATCTGCAGCTTGCCCACCAGTGCATGAAGGAGGTGCGTCGAGCTGCCTTGCAGGCCCAAAAGAACTGTAAGGAGACCTTGCCTCGTGCTCGCCGCCTCACCAAGGAGATGCTTCTGTACTGGAAGAAATATGAGAAGGTGGAGAAGGAACATCGAAAGCGTGCAGAGAAGGAAGCCTTGGAGCAGCGCAAGTTGGATGAAGAAATGCGGGAGGTAGGGCAGTAGTATAAAAATTTGAAAACTCTGATTGCTCAGCTGTATCAAGAGATTGGCGTGTGCCACATAAATTATAAGTTAATGAAATCACTGAAATAAATTTTAAGACATAATTTTGAGTATAGTAATTTTAGTCCAGTAAAGTGATTCTGTTTTTATCACTCAGTAAGGCCCTTTCTCTGGCCTTCACCTCTCTTTGTATGCCAAGTTTTTCTGTTCTTTTTTAGCCTTATTCCTCTTTATATTTCTGAAGGAGCAAAAAAAAAGAAAACGAAAAAAGAATAGAGATGAACAGAAGAAACAGAAAACAGCTTACAGCTTATCCTGGCTTGATTCCAGGGGTTGGCTGCAGTTTTTCTCTTGTTGGAAGAGCAGGGCTGGTTGCCAAATTTAGGGCCAGATAGGAACAATACACAACTAGTCCAGTTTTGAGACCCATCCCCCCACTCTGACCTGCTTCACTGTTTTAATTTTCAGCCAGTACTCTTCTAAGGCTGATGTTAGCTAACATAGTTGAGTAGATTGTTCAGGGAAGCAAGAGGAGAGAGTAAGAGGACAAAGTTATTGTGCTGCCATTGGCAAAGCAGTTCGGATGTGTGCGGGGAAAATTGAGGTCTGGAGAAAGAAGGCAATCAAGGGATGAGAGGATGTTTTCTTTCAGGTATAGGTAGTAAGTACTCATGTCAAAGCAGAGTTGTGGCCTCTTCTGAGCACTTGATCTTCTTTTATCTTGCCTCTGAAGGTGAATATGGATTTTGCCCAGTTTTATTAAGTCTCTTGGGTAACTTTTGTCTTTGCATGCAAGATAAATGTATTAGTGTGTTAATAAACATTTGATGCTATCTGGAATACTTAAACTGAATTTAGGGGCATTTGAGAGTTGTAGATCTTGAAGTTTTGCAAGCAGCCAGACGTATGTATGATCTAGGTTTGTGAAACATTCTCTCAATTTTGTTGATAATTGACTGAAGAGTTTCATTCATGTTAATGTTTTTATATCTTTGTATGAATCTTTGAAATAAACCTATTTGTGATGGGACTTTATTGTTCCTTTAATTTACCTTGCTGGTAATTAAACATATAGTGGTTGACTTTTTTAAAATTAAAGGAGATGTTACTCCTTTTTTAATTTAGAAAGGTTTTCTTGATAGTCCTTTAGCTTTGGAACATGAACACCTATATCCATTATGAAAAATAACTCCCATTTTCTCTTATATTCTCTTTTAGATATTCTCATTTGAATCTGGCTCAAGTACTATAAAACCTTAAAGAGAATGCATAGTTTTATATAGCATACCTTAGGACTAGTCTCCTTTCTTGGCTGAGTTTCTTGTTATATTTTTGTTTTTCATTTAGGGAGTTGGATCAAAGATAAATCAACTCTACTTCATATGAATTTTATTAAAAAATAGTTAATGCAAAGTAGGGGCTATGTGTTCATGTAAGTGTATTTGATCTGTATTCATATTTTGTAGATCATCACAGATGAACTATACATTGTTTTGGGGAGTGTTTTCTTCCTTTGATTGTCCTCTTATTTTCAAATATCTTCTGCATTGACTTTCAGAATAATTTATAGCCCCTAGTCACTTATTTTCATTTTTGATGATCTTTTGACATGTTTACATTTTTTAAAATACTAAAGTTACATACATGTATCTACCCACCTAGGTTTTGGAGTAATACACATTCATTGAGTTTAGTTGGTGTCTCTGTGCCATTCTAGGAAAGTGATACAGTAAAGAAATAAACATTTTAGACAGAAGCCTTGGTTATAACTTGGTTATAATAAAAATGTATATTGCCAATTCTTACCTTTCTAAAGGTAAGGAATTAAAAAAAATTATATGCAAGCTGTATATAGATTTTGGGAACTCTGTTGATCATCTCTTGTATGTAATTGATGATTTGATTCTGTTTTCTCTTTCAACTTTTCCCCCCTTTAGGCCAAGAGGCAACAACGAAAACTGAACTTCCTGATCACCCAGACAGAGTTGTATGCCCATTTCATGAGTCGCAAACGAGACATGGGTCATGATGGAATCCAGGAAGAAATCTTAAGGAAGCTGGAAGACAGTTCTACCCAAAGACAGATTGACATTGGTGGAGGAGTGGTAGTTAACATCACACAGGAGGATTATGGTGAGTCCTGAATCAGGAGGTAGAGGAAGTGGGTACCCTCTGTTTTTTCATACCTAAGTTTATATACATTATTCTTGCAAGTTTTGTCTTGATCAATAAATAGGTAATGATTAGTAAAGGGGAATTTATTGCACTGGAGTAGGAAAAGTATGAATAAAATAAATATTTAAAATAACTTTTTTTAATTAAAGAATTTAAGAAGGAAAGGGTATGTTTATTTTTTTAAATGTTTGGGAATATTTTATATGTTTTGATTTGTTAGTAGGAATGGAGGCTATTGAATCAGAAGAATTCAGTGAACATGTCTCAGCAGAGAAGATCATGTCTCTCATAACAAGATTCTTGGTGATATAAGTCAAGCATGAGAAAGAGACTGTTCAGTTTTGATATTTTTGTGTCCACAAGGGGAGGGATGAGTTTGGGTGATATTTGAGGGTAACTTCATAGAGAATAGTGATAAAGATCATGTTGAGCTCAGAATAAGAAGAATGAACATTCCTGGATGGGTCTTAGGGATTATACGTGTCTTGATTTCTTCTTTTGGGGTAGTTTCACCCAGCAGAAATATATCACAGTTTTAAATCTTTATTGTTATGCTTTGCTTTGCTTTGGCATTGCTTTGTTCAAGAAACCCAGGATTGAGAGACTGGAGCTTGGTCTTCTGGTGGTTTCTCTGAGCTGGCTTTGGATACTGGAGACATGGCACCCCTCTGCCTTCATTGCCTCTTCTAGGTCCTTACCTTTGTCATATAATTTGAACCTTTCTGCTCTCTCACCCTCTGTAAATTTAGGGATGAGTCGGTTGGGGAAGTTAGAGATTGACAGAGTTGATATGAATTGCATCTTTGAAGGAGGTTAGTTGATGACTTGTGATAATCTACAAGTTTTCCTTTTCAGATAGTAACCATTTCAAAGCCCAGGCCCTGAAGAATGCTGAAAATGCTTACCACATTCATCAAGCTCGGGTGAGTCTTACAGACAAAGAACCTGTAATGGGCTCTGGAAATATCCCACAGCCTTTCACTTGGGTGATGTTCCTATAGTCTTATTCCTATTTCCAGTGAGAAACATTGGCAGATGTGTGTATATGCATGTGACTGTGTTGGGTGTCTCCATTTTCAACAATAGAAATAATTGAGGAAGGGTGGAAAATGATCATCTACTTGTCTGAGCTTTAGGAGTGTGTTGATTGAAGTGAGGATAGTTTACCTATTTTTTTGTCCTCTTGAGTAATCATGGGTAATATAGTATGAAATGCGTCATGGTTGTTTAGTGAAACCGGCCATACTGGTGCTTGTTAAGAGAGCTATATCATTGCCTTAAGAAAACTGCTAAGTTAGTACTTTCTTTCAAACCTTAGTAATAGGTTGCTTATTCATAATGTAGTGATCTTTCATGAAATCAGAAGGAAACAGCAGTCAGATTGAATTAAAATAAGTAAAGAAAGTAAAGAATATACTGCGTAGGAACCCCATGTAACAGGGTCCAGGTTAGGATAGATGTAAATTTGACCTTTTCCCCACCAACCCCAAAGAAACAAATTTTATGTCAGATTTTTAACATAAATTGTTAAATTAATTTTAACACATTAGGAATATTTCATATATTGTTTTAGATATATATTACATAAGAGTATCAGGAATTTTGTTCCAGTTACCACAAGATAGATAACATTGTCATTACGAATTTGATTTGAATTCCATTTATTCCTCTTATATTTTTCTTCTAATATGTTTTTATTTTCCAGACAAGGTCATTTGATGAAGATGCAAAAGAAAGTCGAGCAGCTGCCCTCCGGGCAGCAAACAAGTCTGGCACTGGGTTTGGGGAGAGTTATAGCCTGGCAAACCCGTCTATCCGGGCTGGTGAAGATATTCCACAACCTACAATTTTTAATGGCAAATTAAAAGGCTATCAGCTGAAAGGCATGAATTGGTTGGCGAATCTGTATGAGCAGGTGAATTTGAGAGCTGTGTTATATCCACTCTCTTTTGTTTCCTGTTTTTTTAAGGTCATTGGTTCAGAGCGTTGTTAAATGGGCACAAGATAATGTTTTAAGTTTCATCCCTTTTAAACAGTTTTATCAACTCTGACAAGAGGCAGAAAGATGTCTCTATATTTTTAACCTGAAATTTTGTTAGAGAATATTTGTATCATGTACATCCTTTGCTAAGGCAAAGGTAGTCTTGGTAAACTGGATTGTTTGTTTGTTTGTTTGTTTGTTTTGCCTTTAACTGGAAAACTGGCTTTGACCTGTTATTCATCTCATGATATCACCTCGGATACCATGATTCAGTCATAGCTA